>JAGTTH010004031.1:0-30270 GCA_022606485.1 Agraylea sexmaculata | reverse complement strand
ATAAATTATTTACCCATTTTTCCAATAAAACAAATATTTTTTAATAAATTAAATACACAAATGAATTATTATATAATATTAAATTTTAAAAACTTCTTTAAGCATACATTTTTTAAAAACAATAATTTTTTTTTTATCAAAAATATATTTATTTGCATATTTTCTAGCAATAAGTAATAATATCGACTGACTGAGTATAAGTAAAAATTAAATATCTTGTTTTTAATAATAAAATATAAATTTTAAATATTTATTTTATTTCAGATTATTTTATCCGCCATTTTAAATCCTGTATAAGATATAATTATTCTATGCTATATGATTATTTTCATGTAATTAAATATTCCATTATTATATTACTAATACATGTATATATTGGCAATTTTTAATATATTTTTTTGTATTAAATTATTTGAAAATATTACATTTTGTCAAAATGTAGCTTAAAAATGTATCATGGACAAAAACATGTTGAAAATACAGTAAGTGGTGATTAAAAGAATAAAAGCAATGATTTTGAAAAATTACAGTAATATTAGGGGTAATTTTACCCAAGCCGGTGTTATTCTCGGTTTTATGGAATAAATGCGTTTTGTATTATATTTAGACCCCCTTTATCACCCCAAAGTCAATTAAATCAACTCGAATTTCCTATATTACAGCAACCACGTGCCCCCAATTTTGTAATTATAATATTATATAAAACATTTAATT
The DNA here is from genome assembly GCA_022606485.1 of Agraylea sexmaculata. Taxonomy (NCBI): domain Eukaryota; kingdom Metazoa; phylum Arthropoda; class Insecta; order Trichoptera; family Hydroptilidae; genus Agraylea; species Agraylea sexmaculata. Next base: position 29,556 of record JAGTTH010004031.1, on the reverse strand, counting down.
ATTAATAGGATACATAGTAATGCATTCTAGTAATAATAATCAGTCTTCATTAGACAATGATTCACGTAGTGATTGATATAATTAAATACACGATTAATGTAATACAATCGGTTTTACTGCTTATTGCTATAATTTGATTAACCGTTATTATATTGTATAATAATTTTTACTTTTTATGCTCTTTTTGATGTTTGCAGTAATAAGATGTAATCCTTAAAGTGTCCAACACCCTCCTGTTTTCCTACTTATGTAGAGTAAAAATATGATAATCTTTATGCAGTAGAGGATTAGAGACTAAGTCCTTCGAATTTATACAATAAATAAAAATTATTTTGATATATTGCAAAACTTTGAGATTCTGCATTAATTATGGATATTTTAAGTAGTGTGACTAATTATATTAGTATCTCGATATACGTAATAAAAATTTTCAATTCTAAATATTATTAAATATTTCGGTGCAATAATATACATAGGTTTGGCTTTCATATAAAATACACATTCAATATTATTATTCTATAGCTTTTGTGTTATATAATTAGATTATTAATAGTAAAATTGCATATTTAACTAAAAAATGCATTTTAATCGTGTAGCCGCGAATGCAAAAAGAGCTATAAATATTTATTTTTTCCAATAAATAACAACTTAAGATTATAACAAAGTTAACAAATAAGTATTTGGCCACTTTGTAAATATACTTTACCTTAAATGAAATAGGCAATTAATAATCACCATGGGTTTTTATTTTTTTTCCCTATTCTTTCTATAATTAAATACTATTACTCATGTCAAATTTAAATAAAACATTCTCATGTTAGTTATAGGTAAAAAGATGTAAACACTCTGTACACCTAAGTCTATTTCCAAAGATGTATTGTTCTATCAATCAATGTAAAAACTTATGTTAATAGAGAAATTGTAATAAATTAATAATCAAATCTTGCGGTCAATTTTAAAAAAGTGCGTCCTCCGGTTACAAATTATGTATGGAGCAATTCCATAGTCAAATAAGTTTTTTAGTTACTAAAAAATGTAACCAAAGTAGAAGTTGTTATTTTTAATTATGGATTTGCAGTATAAAATTATTACAATTTTCCATACTAAAATACGTTCGATATAGAAATTATTTGACTTTTGAAGCGAAATACATTTACATATATATATTTTATTAAAAGGGGTTCTAGATATATTTTTTAATAAATAGCTTTACATGTTTACTATAAAGTATATATGTATACTTTTAACTTATTTAGTAACTATCTGGCTACATAATAAATATATTGTATTTTCAATGAATCCCGATTACAAATAATGTATGGAGTAACGTAAGCATGTGTACTTAAAATTATGTAAGTGTACTTTTATGTGTTAATAACCTATCGAAATAAAGTATAGCATACATTTTTTTAATTATGATGTTATGAAATCATATATTTTCCATACAAAAATACGTTCGATAAATATATGAAACAAATTAAGGACGTATATCGAGTTGAATATCTAGTGGCTTATAAAGTTTTGATTGCATTTTATGAACAAACTGCGGTTAAAATTCTTTGAAATACCTCTTAGAAGATTAATTAATGGTTTAATAGCAGGTAGTTAGACTATTAATAAAAAAACATTTTTAAAGCTTTCACCGTTTTCAGCTAAATAATAATTGTAGACAATGTAAATTGTCCTCACGAGATAAAGACGCGAAATCAAAAAGCTTGGTTGGCAGATGTAAATGTATGCAAAGTGAATTCGTCGGTGAAATGCAAAAAGGCAGAATCCTTTGATACGTAAGAAGAAGCATTCGTTTCATTATTACGTTAAATACTAGAATCAACCGGAGTTGTTCTGCAAATTAATTAAGAAATTCCCCTCATCCCGTCAATCTCGACGATCAAAGAGGAACAAAATCTGCAACGGATATTGTATGGCCAAGAATTTACCATCAAAAGAAACCAAACTCTCACGTCAGCTACAAATTTTGATCCTTTTCAAACTTACGTGGCGTTTCGTCTCAACTTTCTATATTCGTAACAACTTTTTCAATTACAAAGAAAAATATATCGAAAACTATAATATTACATATTAGTTTGCTATTTCCCTTTGAAATGCAATGTATCTAGTCGATACCATTGAGATATTGGCAAGTTATTCAACTGGATGTTTAAATATCAAGATGTTTGAACCAAGCAGATGAGTTTGACTCGTCTACTTGATATTTATTTCCTGCAAATATTTTATATTAAATTTTACTGGCAACAATGAATAATGTGTATTAAAAAAATTAAGACATGCTTAAAGTGATCAAAAATAAATTTTATTAACCGTTAATCAAAATAATGATATTTTTGAAGTCAGCGATATTAAAAAAAGTGTATGTTAACATTTTGCATCCGATCAATTTATACAAATATTGAAAATTAAAAGAACAGTATGCTGAATATAAGTTTAATAATATTTAAAAAAATGGAAGATATTTTTTATTATTAGTAAAACTGTATCGAGTTTGGTCCGATATCTTGGAATCAGCTGTTTCTGTGAAGTATGCAGTAGTTGTTTTCGTGTGAATTTTATCTTTTAAATACATTAGGAATAAATCAATTATTTTTTATTTAAACGAAGAATATATATATATATATATATATATATATATATATATATATATATATATATATATATATATATATATATATATACTCTCTCTCTCTCTCTCCCTTACAAGGTATTTTTGGGATATTCTACCACCTCATAAAATATTCTCAGTCCTCACTTATACCTAAAACATATTTTTTAATTATAATAATTTTAATTTTTAAAATGATTCGTAAGTAATTGATTAATTTATTTTACTAGGATTTAAATCATTCTATGATATAGTAATAATGTAGTGCATTTTTAATCCAATTTACTAAAAAAATGAATGCAACTGATAAGACAACTTAATTGCTTAAAATATATTGAAATATTTTTCATCGGTTTAGTATTTAATAAATTGGATTAAATTAAGCTTCTTCCAGGTTTTCATTAGAAAAGTTGTTAATTTCTTATAAATTAGGAGTGAAAAAGTAATTATACATTGTTCACGGAGAGAAGGGTCATCGGGTTTTATCATAGAATGGCTAATGAAGAATTCAATGCGCTTTCCACCCCAACATTTATAAGCCTCATTAAAAGTTTTCCCGGTATCACATCCCCCATATATCGAAATTACTCGAAAACACAAAATATTATTTATCACTCGCCACTCAAATGAAAGCTTAACCCAATAAAAAGGGACGCTTCATCCAGAATATTCCCGACGGTCACACCGACATTATCCAGGTAGAACACCTTTACCATATTCTATATCATATAATTACAAAGGTAGCTATTTCAAATTTCAACCCCTTACTTATGTGGATTTAATATGTTTGTTTCTATTCTAAAATGTGCATTTATTGATTCAAATCCCTCTATGTACGTGGTTAAAATCTCCCTCATTAAATAAATTAATAAATTATTGGTACATACATATCAAGATCATATTTCACAAGCATAGGTAACAATTCTTTTAGGCGGAGATTAATAAGTGAATTTTTTAAATATATTATACATAGAATAATATTCAAATGAATACAAAAATCCTACTTTATTAAGCAAAATTAAATCAGGTCTGTGACTCTTGAGTCCTTTGAATACTTTCATATTTACATACAAAGTGTTCCATTTTCCACATACCTTTATTTTGGCTACACTTTTGCAGTTTTCCCACTCAAACAATACCTATATTTACAAATAATAATTAATTTTAATCGTTAATTGTATTTACGGTAGCCGTGTGTGGTTTTATGATAATTAATCAAGTGATTGTCTATAATTATTTTCTGGAACTCATTTGCGGAAAAATAATGATGTAGTATTCAGTTTCAGCATATTTATTAAAACACAAAATACCCGGTGTGTTTATTTTATGAAATTTTGGTAGAACAAATTAAATTTTAATAAAACCACTGTTGCAATAATTATAATATATAAATTATTAAACAAAAATTACCTTTTTAGGTAAGGTTAGGTTGTTTGTAAAAATATCAATACAATTATTTGATTAAAATATTTATATATTATTTGAAATTCTATCAATCATTGTAATTTTTTCATAATCATATCAAATAAATATTATTTTAAACTATATTAACAATGTATATTTTTTTTGGTGTTATTCTAAAATTTATATAAAAAACTACTGAAAGTCAAATGGGATGAGGGCAGTTTTAAAATATGTCTGATAACCTTTCTTTTATTTTGAAAATATTTTTAAGGTATTCAGAATATCATATAAAAAAATTTAAAAAAATCACACACACGCATCATTTTCACGTTTATGTTTTATCTTATTTGTAGAGAATTTATTTACATTGTGAATATTTAAAGTCATTTTCGATAAAACAATATTTTTGGCAGAACATTCCACATTTTGAATATTGGAATTGGAATTTTCATTCTGGTTTTGTAGGCAAAAAATATTTACGCAAAGGTAATAAGCGTCCATAAATCTTTGAATCCGCCGACCATTCGTTCCGCGGCAAAACGTTTATCGTATATATGTATAAATATATAGATTTTTTCTCGTACCCTTTTTCGAATACATTTTTACAAAAATGCTTTATGCCTTCGCATCGAACACTTTATTTGGATCCAGAGGAAATAGCGATAAGTCTGCTATATTCACAATCCGCCTCTGGCACTTCAAATCATGCCAAATATTCATCCTGGTCTACGAAAGACCAAACACAATGTATAAGGTTTGAGAAAATCATTTAATAAAGAAAATCAAAAATAACTAAAAATATTTAACCTTTTATTAAACTAGCCTTCCCGACTACCATAAAATACAACATTTTTGAAGAAAATTAAATAAAATACCTCAAATATGTTTTTAACCCAACAAGGAATGCATAATTTCTTTAGTACAACTTTAATTTAATGTCGATGATTTTGTTGAAATTTACTTTATCTGAGGAATTTGGACAAGTCTAGTCTAGTGTTTAGTCAGCCTTTAATTATCTTAATAAAATATTTCTGATTATTCATATATTTCAGAAACATCATAAAATTTATTTATTTACATACATAAATAAAAAATCATCGTGACCTCACAGATCATTCAATACGATATTATGGTTTAAACAATAACAATGAAACATGAAATTATTTTATTTATAAAAGCACATACATTTTAGTAGTAAATCAATTACTAAAAGTTCTAATAAAAAAAGGATTCTTCAAAGTTCCTTAACTCTATTTATAGTTCAAACCTGCTAGTTTAGTTTTGAATAATAAACTAGTCTATTATTCAAAAGTTTTGTGATATATTTTCCATTTAAAATGTATGTACATTTAAAAACATAAAGAAAAAATATTGTGACTAGGCTTGTTATTTTCGGAGTGTATCCAATTATACCAAAAAATGTTGATTTAATATTAAAAAAAACACAAATAAACGAGTAGTTGGCTTAAAAAAACTGAAATGAACAATAATTAAGTATTGGATTGGTTTCAAACTAGAAATAACCCATTAAAGGCATATTTAGGAATGTGATTAGTATAATTTACAACCACTTAGCCTAATCTTCGTTGAGTAATATTTATAAGGTATCAATGAACAGCAATATATTTGGTCAGTTTAGTGGTTCTGTTTGCGAATTAATTCAAATTAATTATTCAGGTTCATAGATTAATTGGGGTGAGTTCAGTTGAACAACTTCTGGTCACAAGGGATTATCGTGACTATGTCTAAATTGAAGCCTTACTCAAAGCTAATGTGTGGATATAAACACGCCATCCTTAAAATTACTGCCTGGATCGTCCTTATGAATATCTCATGAATTGCGTGCACGTCTCTTTTTGATTAATTAATTCGATTGTTTAGTTTGATGTTCTCGACAAGTGTGTAGAGCCTTCGAATACGTGTTTAACTTCTTTCCTTATCATGAGGGTTTTCCTCAAACATAAGAGACATCCATTAATTTAGATTGTCTATACAAGTAGACTGGCGTTGATATATTTGCCATTAGAAAGCATTTATTTATAAAAATAATTGTTATTCATTAACAACGATTAAGAAGGTTTATTTTAGAGGATTAAGATATTGCAAAAATGTTACCTTTGAGTAAATAAATAAACAAATTTAAAAAAAATGGCTTCTAAGCAAAACCTCGAAAATTGAAATAAAAATGAAAATTAAAACTGAGAGCTTTTGATTCTGACCACCTCAAATATATTCATTGATAAAAAAAATTCTTGTTGGTTTATTTTTAACAAAATTAAGATGTCTTGAATGTATAATTAATTGATTGTAGAGATTCTACCTCTCATTACCTGCGAAATAAAATAAAAAATGATATATTCCATATAAATGAGTCTTTTAAAATCCAGTTCGCATCAAATAGAGTAAAAGCAGAACAATACACATCTCATATAAAATCAAAATGAAAAAAAATTATATTTTTATTGAGGTTGAGGAGAATCCGCTATAATAATTTAAATAAAATCTATCTAACATTAAACATAATCTAAAATAAAATCATAATAAATAAAATCATAAAAAATATAATCTAAAATAAAATCTAACATTAAACAAAATTATAATATATAAATATGGATTTGGGAACTTTTGATTCTGCAGCTTGAAATATTTTCATCGATAAATTATCAGCATGTAAGTACATTAAAATGCATACTTAATAAGTATTCTTAGGTAACATTAATAATCGTTTAATATTACCTTAGCATGATTAATGGCTTGATTTTCATCGTGATAAATTATTTTTATAAATTAAATGTAACCATATTTTCATAACTTAAACTTGATCAACTCCACTTGAAATGTACCAGGCACTAGAGAAACATCAATAAGAAGCTGAGAAATTGTTTGTGAAAGTTTATCGGAGGGATGCGTTGGAAATAGGGGCTTGTAATATTAAGTACTTGAATAATATGCCTAAGGCTACAAAATAAATAGATACATATTTGTGACACGTGTTTGAACACTCCTCTTGTAATCAAGTCACCATTATATTGTATTATCGAATACAGCTGAATTTGCATAAATTTAAAATAAATATTTTAAGATATTTGGAATATCTAATATAAGCTTGATCTCAAAAAGGACGTGATAATAACAAATTAGAGTAGTGATTAAAACTAAAATAGGCTCTTAATATTTTAAACTCGACCAAGAAGGTGAAAAAACAGGTTTACCTTACAGTTGTAGAGCACTGCGCTGATAACAATTTATTATCTAGTAAAATGTATTATTCTATTTGAATTTTCATATATTAAAAAAACAATCATATAATAATTAAAATAAATTACTATTTTTAAAATTTTCATTCAACTTTATAGTTTCTATATTGTTACATATATTGTTAATAATAAAATTTCAGAAAGTTAAAATAAAATAAGACTAGGTCTGATATTAATCTTGATTTTAATTAAAATCAAATATGTATATATAATTATTAAAAAAATATTACAATTTACATCCATCGATAAATTTGTGTTAATTAAAAAAAAATATATATATATACATATAGTGTGGACTCGAATTAACAGAAAATATTTTAGGGGGTGGTTCGCTAGAATAAGTGAAAACATGTAATAAATATAAATATTATTAGTGCTTTTTGGACCGAGTTTGGACCACCATCTCGGAATCAGTTGTTGTCTGTTAAATATGTAATTAATATTGAACTAATATTAACAATGTTTTATTAAAAAATATAATTGATATTTTTTCCACCACCCCTTAAAATATTCTCAGTTAATTCAAGTCGATCCAACAATTTATTTTTTATTTAATTGTATTATTAGTTGTGGTTAGCTAACATTATTATTTATATAGATGCTTTCGAATGAAATCATTTGAATTGTCATCTTAAAAATATTTATTTAATAAAGTATTCTAGGTCTGGATACACCAAAAGAATAGTCGTTAGGTTTGAGAAAATGTGTCGATTTGGCACGATGAGGCACTGCTCATGTCATTTTTATTGAAATATTATAAAAACGCATATGTGTGTTTTGAAAGAGTGGTTCCATTTTTCTAAGCATTGATAAAAAAAAGCATCAAGCTACAAAACTTTCTCTTTCGGCCATGACATCAATAAATTGAACCAATAACTCTTCGGCTGAGCGCGACTTGCAAACAAAAAAAAGAAACCTTTTCGATAGCTCATCACTTTTTACTCCACCCTCCCCTGTCAATAACAATAATTGCTGACTTTAAAGAATGCGGCTTTTGCCATACATTGGTGCGTTGCAAAAGTCTGATAAAAGTCTACGATGATTGTCACTGCTGCATTCCAATTATAACTTTAAATTGCGCTTCTTGCTTTTCTAGCATTGGACAGGAAACTACCTTACATATAATCATACTATAGTTATTTGATGTAAATGGGTTTTTATATTTTTTCCATTATTTCTATAGTTTAATACTATTATTAATGTCTAATTTAAATAAAACATTCTCATGTTAGTTATAGGTAAAAAGATTTATACACTCTGTACACCTAAGTCTATTTCCAAAGATTTGTTCTACCAATCATTGTAAAAACTTATGCATAATAAAGAAATTGTAATATATATAGTAATTTGATATAAAAAAAGTACTTATATCCATAGTAAAGAGCATATAGATAATAAATACATCCACTAAACATGTTTTGAGACTACTTAATTTCAAAATTTATTAAGTGCTCGATTTAAAAAAAATTAACGAACATAACACAGACATCCGATATCTCAATTCTTACATTATTTATTAATTAAGAGTATTCGTTCAAAATTAATTAATATTTATTCGACGAAAAGATTGTCAAGGAATTCAAACTTGTTGCTTTGCGAGGTAAATCTTGACTTTACCTAACTTTGACATTTTGACAGTAACACCTGTCATTGTAGAGTCACCTTTTCGCTTAAAAGTTATTATTTTATAAATTTATATTTCTTTGATCCTAACTAAAACAAATCAGTATTTGAGATTGTTTTTACAGTTACCATCTATAATTAATAAACCTCTTCAATAAGTCAATTAAATTTTGTCTGGCTTTACCTAAATTTAATAGATTAGTAAAAAATTGTTGGAATTAAGAAAATAACATCTTTAACAATTAATAAAATACAAATAAAAATGAATAATCCTGAAATCACAATTTCTTTACACATCCTTGGTAAAAAAAAAATGTATCAAAACTGTAAGTGATATTAAAGAAGTTCTATAGAAAGTATAATGCATTTATGTATTTGTATAAAAAAATAATGCAATTATTGCGCGAATTTACGTTACGAATTTACGAATTACGTTAGTATTATTAATTATTTTCTATCATTTTTTTAAAATAAGTATATATTGAGGGTATACTGCCAAAATGCACTACAATATTTTTTCTTTATCCCAAAAAATAAATACAATCTATCAACGAATAACAAAGAATCCAGATTTTTTCATTCAGAATCAGAAGAGACAGGATTTTTCGCATTACGAGGAATTTTTTATTATTTTTACTTCATGTAAAGCATATTTTGATCCGAGATAATAATATGACAATTTATATTATCGAAATTCACTAACATAATATCGAAGGTATACTGCCAAAATTATACTTATACAAAATTAAGGTATACTGTCATATTTCTTAGTAGTACAAAAAATTCTTAACAGAACTATAAATTTATGGTATATATTTGAATAATTTACAATGTGGTATAAGTCAATGACTTCTTTTATCGTTCCAATTATAACACAATTATAAAAAAATACCTCTATTTTAACTAATAGAAATTAAAAATGTAAATTTGACTTTTTTCCCGAAATATTGATGATACGACTAAGTGCGTTTTGGCAGTAGATTAAGTAATAAAATACACGTACAAATGCATTCCTAACTCAAAATCGTCAAAACATGACTTGGTGCATTTTAACAGCATACCCTCGGTTATATATTAATAATTAAAAAAAATATGAGTGGCATCTAAATATTGAGTATGTTAAGTGAATTTGTTGCATTTGAATTGCAGGAGGAATATAAGTGGCACAACAGTACTGTTATTTGAAGAGTGGCTGTCTCCTTTACACTAGAAAGCTACGCCATTGTACATTCTTACTCCTTTCAAAGGTTGTGTTTTGTGGAGTGAAGCCTTCAAGGATACTTCTGCTCTACCAGTCTACCCTACACTTTACTGCGACCCTCAAAATACTACATACGTATATAATAAATTACTTTACCACGCTTTATTTAACCACGCTTACATTTCAAACAACATTCATACACTTTGTAATCTAATATTATGTTTATTTACAGTGAATCATAAATATATATAAGTAACATTTAATGTACATATTCAGATAGAGAAGTGGTGTAACCCCAGACTACTTATTATGAGATAATGAAGAGTTAAAATTTGGTTAAATTGATTTTTTTTAAACTTTTTTCTTTTGTAAACATTATTTATAAAAAGAACCTCTTAATTTATAATATTTATGTACCTTTGTCTATATTTTAAAGAACATATCTTACACCATAACCGTAACAAATTGATAGCTTGAATTATTAATAAAAAATATTTCATTATTAATCGGCCTTATTAATTTCAGATGAATAAGTCTCTTATAAAAGTATTATTTTTTTTTTCATATTATTGTATAACTTATACACATTCTGTCAAAATGTCACAATTATACTCCTTAAATGAAGATATTTAAGTTTTTTATTATACATGTATTATAAATCAAGGTAGAAAAAAATTGACGGTTTAAATATGTAATGAACAGGGTTATAAATAAAATATATAATCACTTGAAATTATATTCCTGCTTTTTTTATAATATTTTTGTTTTATTTGTATAGTAATGAATATTTCTTTATATTTCAAATTTTTTTAGTTTATTATTTATTATATAATATATTTTAGTAGTTCTACATGTGTTTTTTAGTATTTTTATCATTATTTATGTTATGAGGTATTAATTATTTTAACTACCAATAGATTGTATTCTGTAAAACACTTAGTCTATATACCTAATATTTTAGTATTTAATCATATTGTATCAAAACAACATATTATATTTAATAATGAAATTGTATAACTAAATGCCTGGTTTTAAATTTAAATTTAAATTTGTATTTATTGTTAGCCTATTTCATTTTAATTCTGTGTGAATAGTGGTTATTTTAATAATGGTATTATTTCAACAGAATCTGCATTTTCTCTCATAAATTCCCCCTTGAAGCTTGTATGAAAATTCACAATAAAAGCACATAATATTAAACGATAAATAGAATATTTGATGGCAATATTTCAATACACATATTGTTTATATATTGTTCTGTAAAATAATTTCAATGGTGTCAATTTTAAATGCGCCATAAAAGCGTAAATATGTAGAGATTCCAGGATGTGAAGCGCGCATATGAAGTGCATTTATTGAGACACATTGTGTCCTTATTGAATGTTCTATATTAAATTTGTAGGCAATATTTTGAGACGATGCATGAAATTTCCTGAAAGATATACATACATATTATTTAATATATATATCTGGTATGTGTTTGTATAAAATGTAGTGGTGTATTGAAGAAGAAGCCTCGCCTTGCATACTGAAACTTTTTCACGTCACTGTACAACTTTTCGTTTAAACCCTGCCACTACGTGTTTTAAACTTATTTTATAACTAACTTTGATCCGATTTATCTTGGATATATTCAAGATTAAATTTGAATTCTGAAGGTTATAAAGTCTTATTAAAATGAGACCTGCCAATAATCAGATAAAGAGGTTGCTAGAAATTTAATCATTGTAATTTAATTGAGTTCATAATTCAGATCTTTTGTTATTTTATGGAAAAAAACTCAAACGTAAAATAAATTAATTTTCATTAATACAAAACTATACTTTTATATTACTTTAAAATATTTATAATATTAAAAAAAAATTCGTACCACAATCTGTCAATTTAATTTTTCAAAATTACCCTTATGACAAATGTCGATAAGAATACCAGAATAGGATGTATAAATATGAAGATGGCGTACCAAGCAAACGAGGCTGAGTGTGACAATAAGTGTTGTCTCTATGAAACTTATCTGCTAGGTCCGCCATATTGATATTTATTATCCACATGTCTGGCCTTTTATTATCCATGGATTCGCATAGATCCATTTTAAAATATCAACAAATTGTTAGAACAAATTTAATATTGTATATATTATGAAGATTCAACTCATAATATTGTATTTAAATGCTGTTTCCTACAAACTATTATTGATGAATAACCCATCGGTTACCCTTTGAAAATTAAACCCCCTGGAAATACAACATTATATATTAATTTTTCATTAATGTACAAAATTAATGTATGTTAATTTTTTGCTGCTTTATTTGCACGTATATTTGGATATGACATAATTTACTTTTTCCATATAAACTATATAGTATTGATAGATAAGACTTAATATTTAATACACCGAATTACATAACTACAAAATTTAAATATATTTAATATTTCAATATAGTGGTTACGGTGAAAAATCTATAGTTGAATGCGGAAGTTTGGGAAAAACAGGGTGTGACTGACTTCGTGTTACTTTCTTAATACAAAAACAACAAAAAAAATATCTTTTATAAAATTGCAAAGCCCACCTTAGATTTAAATTTGGTTATTTGTGTGTCTGAAAAAGAAGTACTACAGCATATAGAACCACAGGTACAAATATTTACGGCAAACTAAAAGCAATTAAGAGCTCTTGAAAGACAGTAAACCTGAATCCATTTCAATCATCATAAAGTACGTAAATGAGAACATTAAACTACTACATTATTTACTCATATAATCAACATATATTATGTCAAAAATATAGATGTACAATCATTTATTATATAAGTGAAATTAATCAACTTTTAAATTAAGTCGATTCAAATTTGGTTTTACCCAATCAATCTGTTATTTATTTTTAAGCATTATTATGATATTTCATACTTCGAAATTGTTTTTTACTGTAGAGTATTTTCTTGTTATTATTAATAATCTTCATATCTGTTTTATTTTTTCCTATATTTTTTATTATTCAATATTACGTACCTCACATCCCAAATAAAAATGTTATTAAAATTCTCATGTTCTTTATAGGTAAAAAAAATATATATTCTCTACACCTAAGTGTACAATTAAAATTAAATAATAAATTCTTTAACTCTCTTCTTCATGCTTCAAATCTTGTCTCATAAATTTGATGATAATATCATAATATCAAAATCATATTATGATTTTTTCTACATATTATGCAAAATTTTGAATACCAATGGCATGTTCAAATGGGACCCTTTGAGACTAACATGTGTGTTATAAAAAATATAATATTTATTGACCACTAAAACAAACCAAAACTGTCAAATGTCAGTATAGATTAATTATTTATCATTAAAAAAATACGTATAATTAATTAATAAATTTAATTTTTATTATAATTTATTTTTCCAGTATTGAATATTATAGTTTAAGTATCACAGTTTGTGTTTCAGGTGGTTTTAGTGTTAGTATCATTAAGATGTTTGGTGTTTCAAGTGAGTGTAAATGTTTAACGATACCCGATACAAGTATTTTCATCACTTTGACTGCAACAAGTTAAACTGGCATTTAACCAAATAAATAATAAATAATTGTTAAGTGGCAATTTTGGTTTATTAATCCCGATTCAGAGGGTAGTTGCATTGTGAATATTATTACAGTATGGCTAATTGCATTTTGCCTCTAAACTTTCTGTCTACAAAATCCTTCATAATGGTATTAAATTACAAAGCCAATGTCCAATGTGGAATCCAATTTCAAAAGTTATAAATGACTACACTAATCGAATTTTATTGACTACTGTATAGAATAATTTTATGTGTATATTTAAATATTGTGTTTATTACTGACGATATTCAATGCAGAGAACGTGAATTGTACACATTTGGAGTAGCTTTTAGCAAAACTAAATAATTTTTTTTTATTATTATTTTCCCCTTATTCGTAAATAATTTTAGATTCTCCATCAATGACAGCCATATTTATTTCCATTTATTAAAAAATACGTCTCTGTATAAACAGTGTGTTGCTTAATTAACAGAGAATATTTTAGAGGGTGTTAAGGTTTCAAATTTTTTTTTTATTATTAATTCAAAATTAAAAAAACGTTCAAAATTCTTTTAGAATCGAGCTTGAGAATTAGCTGTTTGTCGCGTTATTTTATATTTTTTTAAATTTTATTTTATTAAAAATATTATTTTTCACTTATATTTGAGATACCCTATGAACTCCTTAATATATTCTCAGTAAGTTTAGCCTGCTATTTTATTAATATTTATTTATAATATTATACAGACTGACTTATTAACCAACGACATTTTTTCAGGGGAAGTAAAGAATATTATCAATGATTTTCTATAAATCAATTAGCTAATATCTGAACACATTAACACTAAATAAAATTAATGGCCACTTCCTACACGAATATGGCATTTTATATTCAATAAAATATTTATTCATCGGTCTTCTTATTACAAAAAAATATAATACTCTAAATTCTCAAGTTTATATAAAAATAGTAGATTGTCCAGTGTCCAGATTGTAGTAAGCAAGATGGATATTATTATTTAAATTATTCTCATTGTTTAAAAGTCCATCCTTTATGTTTTTGTAGCTCCATATAAGCTCTCATGTCAAATAAAAATGTTAATAAATTTTTCATGTTGGTTATATGTAGGTAAAAAAAATTATATACTCTGTTCACCTAATTATAATTCTGTAGCTATGTAATTAATAAGATTTATTATATTATCAATCAATGTATTTTTTTTTAGATTGTAATGTAGGCTTGTACACATATTGTGGGAAAAATATACAAATAAATAAACCGTGCGAAAAATAACAATGTAAAGATTTTTTTTGGTGGAATAAAGTAAACAAAACAATACTATGGACATAAATGTACGTTGAAAATATACATATTATTGTTGTTTTCGTCTCATTTGGAGCCACAGCAGTAATTTTCGATGATTGATACGGTTTATGAAACGGTTTATGATACGGTAAGTATGAGAATATGAAAATGTGGCTCAATTAGAGTGGTTGTTGTGCGATGTCCTGATGCTATTATATCCATCATCCCTGTGTGTTGCTCTTAAGAAAATATGTTTCAGGGGATGAATAATACGTCGGGATGGGGGCGGCTGGCTTTTTCACTAATACAATTTGCAGACACACTTTTAAGGTGGGACTTCTCCTTTCCGTGCCCTTCTTTTATTATTCATAAAGAGCAAACAATTCATCATCTTGTGTTGATGTATTTTAAGTAAGTTTATTATTCGCTTGAATGTGGAATTTATGCAAAGTCTTGCGGTGGAAGCCATACATATTTAACAACACGAATAAACAGTTCTATTTTCATTTATTAACATGATAAATCATTCCGGCTCAAGGTAACCCTATTTTTTGTATTAAAACCTGAGTAAACAATTAATTACTAAACTACCAACAAAAGAATCTGACATTCATGAAAAGGATCGAGACAGTTTTTTAGCAAATGGAGATGTTTTATGAGATACAAAAATGAATTGAAGTCATATCTATTAAACTATTGATGACTGTTTTGAATCAAAATCTAGCTAAATATTTATTCACGATATACAACATATTTTTAAGTGAACTTAAAATATTTTAAAGGCTTGCATATAATAAAATAAATTATTACAAGTCTAGGAACCCCGAAAATTGAGTAAAAAGTGTTGCCGTCATATACTAACTCATTTATAATTTAAAAAAAATCTCAAACTTTCATTTGCTTATTTTATTATTATTTTTTTATAGGAAAAAAATGTTCCGTTTTAATTAAAAGAATTAAAATATTTGAAGTTCAATTAAATATATGTTTAAAATATTTTTAAATAAATCTATTTTATTTTTGGGTCAAAATTTATTTACTTTACAATTCAGGAAACCAAAGTAAATCTTAATCGATTTATTTCCCAATTACAATATTCGATTGAATTAGTTGTATTTTTGCCGTTTAGTAATTTGTATTAAAGGTCTTTAATATAAAATAATAAATTTGAATCGATTAATGCTGGATAATATACCACATATCATTTTAAAAGATCCTAATAAATAAGATTTTACTGTCTGAGAAACTTTCCGCTCTGACAAATATAATCTTCAATACAAAATATAAAAATTATTTATCAAAAATGATCGTATAAGAGTTTTAAATCCCTGATTTTCACGGTGGAATAAACTTGCTATTAGTATTTTTATGAGATTTTCTGATGGAAATAGTCTTTATGATAATTGTGTGGCGTTGCAAGTAATGAGACAAGATTTTCAGGCTGAAAGAAAATATTACGTGAAAATGCTAAAAGAGGGGCTCGAATATTAAAATCACCCTGTAAAAGTTCACAAACATTTATAACATCTTACATAAAATGTCAAACTTTCAACACCGTGTGTGAAAATGCAAAATATTTAGGTCATTGAACTTAGATATTTAAAAAAAATGGATTCATTCCTAAAGATTATCAATAAATATTTCAAAATATTAATAAATTCGAAATGTATAATCATCCAGTGAAAATCTAAAAAAACGTAAAACAAATACTTACCTGGGTAAAGAAATAATAAATCCGTCATTTTGCAAACGAGTCCGGATTTCAAATTTAATTTGAATGTTTATCGAGCGTGAAATTTTAAATTTGAAATGGAGAGAATGTAAAGAGGGCAACAAAGTAAAAAAATGATACTTTGAAGTAGGGAAAAAATGTATGTATAAAGAAAATATCTCAGAGTCTCGGAAAGACAAGGTCGGCGCCAAAATAAAGTTTACACGTTTCACAAAATGGGCTCAAAGAATACCTTTGGGAAATTAATAAGAATCTCACTCTATTTTGGGGCTTTTACAGACAAGCTATGTACTATTCTCGATGATTTATTGAAATCAATTGTTTATATTTTTTAATGGTTGGTCTGATCCCTTCATAGAGTGTACAGGATCTTCCCCTAAATAAGACTAGTTGGACATTTCAACCACCCCCGATTACTAAACTTAACACATGAAACAACCCCTATATTCTCCATCATCTTTCACCTGAAAACAGTGAGCCTAATAGTTAATAATAAATGAAAACTGCAACACTTCAAAATATTAATTCTTGTATACCTTTATTCCCGATACACGAGCAAAATAGTAAAATCAATCCCACGTTTGATGATATGATAAATATATTTTTAATAGCCTTATGAAATTACTTCAAAATTAAATTTACGAATATCATAATTTTCAACGTAATTTGTCCTTTATACAAACATTTTTTTGCTTTAATTATTTCTTACCATATAAACTTACAAATTATATAATACTTTTAATGACTTTAAAAAAATCAACTTCTGCGGTGTTTTTACTTATCAATTACCAATCTTTAAAAGCAATTGTTAATGCTCTTTTAAATGGAAAGGTATATTATTTATATATAATGTTGCTGTGTATCTTGTGTATTATCTACTTAAAAGAATTTTCCCTTTTCCGAGAAAAATCCTCCCAAAATATTAAAATCATCCCACAATAAATAAATAAGTTAATTATCATAATATTATCGTGAAATTACTTCAAAATTTTAATGTAAAAATATTATAATAATATATCGCAATCACTATATCTGAATTTTAAAATTCAAGTAGATATATTTTTAAATATATTTTATTTAACTAAGGTTTTAAGTTTAAGGTCATCCATAGTCCATAATAAATTATTGATTATTTTTTTCTTGCTTATTTACCGCAATTATAAATAAATTTTATTTAAAACAATGCAAAATAGGGTTGAATAACTATTTTTTTTTAAATATTTTTAAAAATACCTAAATCTAATATTTTAATGCAAAATAGCAAGTAATCATTTCTTTGATTATTTATTGCAAAGGTTATTTTTTTGTTTTTTTTAAATACACACATACATACATTTGCAGTCGTAATGAATATTATTAAAAATAAAAAAAATAATATCTTCTTAGGATTTTTTTTTGGATTATATTGTATGTTAGAATTCAGAATTATCATTATTTATAGGAAACCATATTTTTTCATACCATAATTATTTTAATTATAAATGTTTAAAATGTACATTCATGCTCCAATTTCCATAAAATCACCAATCCCTTTATGTTCGGTTTCACATAAAGGCCTAGAACTATTATTTTTTTTACAATTTATATAATTTTAAATGAACAATGATGGTGAAATTCCCCCGAGGCCGACAAAAACAGGTAGTGTATTTGTGGTGGTAATATATAATTCAGAATATCACTGAGAGCTGCTCTTCCTCAACATTTACCAGAACATCCTCATTCTCTTTCACCAACCCCTATTTCTATACATACTACCCCCAAAACATTATCAAATTGAGATTGGAATATTCATTTTGATTGGTCACTGGTAATATTTTCCATTAAGTGTATCATTGGTGCTGGCAATTAATTAAAAAAGTTCAGTAACTTTCCGTCAAACCGATATAATTAATTGAGGAACAGTTTCAGTCGAACTTTCACAACGGATCGAGTTTTTCAGTCGCTAAAACTACACGAGTGCTTTTATACAGGGTTAGTCTAAAAAATATCACCCAGCTTTCGATAAACAAACCACAAATCAATTATAACTGTTCTTCAGTTAGCAAACTAAATATTATTTATTACTCTTTACGGGGATGAATATTCCAGAATAAACTTTTATTTATATTAGGAAAAATATCAAATTTCAATTTTAATATTCTTCATATTTTAAATAAGCAGATTGATATTCGGTGCTTAAAATCATTTTAGAGCCTCTGGAATGAAAAGTTGTCTGATTTGAATCAGAAATGGAGGATGAATTAAAAAATGGACATTACCTGCTCTTATTTAATCAATGTTGCTCTTGCAAAGTATATTTTATTGATATTTATTTAGACAATTATTGAAAATACTCATATTTCTGAGCATAAAATGAGTAGAATATTTATTTTTATTATTAAAAGAAAAAAAGCAAATATGTAGTTGTGAAAAAAATAAGTGTTTAGTTCCATAACTATTTTTTTATGAAATTTTAATGATAAAAGAAATTGATTATTTATTACAGATAAATGTATGTATGAAATAATTTGTTCTATAAATTACACACAATAAATAAATATAAGTTGTTAAGACATGGAAAGAAATTGCATATTGACGCAATTTTAAAACTAATTTTTTATCAAGAAATTAAAATTAAATTACTAAGAAAATATGTGAAAATAATCCTCATCATCCGTACTTTGACATATTTGGAAAAAATGTAAAGCATTCATTAATAAATGTCCATTAGAGGGTATTTTAAATAATAAGTTTTACATAATATTACTTCATAATAATTTTATTTAATATATAAATAAAAATCAATCATAAGTTTTGATATATATATTGTAAAAACTCATTACTTATTTGTCAAAGTGTTGTATTGTAGAAAAGAAGAACGGATGAACCGTTTCTTTTGTTGAAGCGATCTAATGAGGCGTGCAACTCTGACATGCTTTGTTTTTATCATTTTATTTCCACTTTTCTACACAATATCAGAAAACTACTTTTTACTCCGATACAATACGTACACTTCTGATAATTTCATTTTGCTTGATATCCACCCATATTTATATTCCACGAAAATCAGATTATGTAATTGAAAACTTTCAAGTGTGGGAGAATTTCTTCCTTGACGTGAGATCAATCAAGCCGGCTTTGGGAAATTTCTATAATTAACTTTCACATGTATTATTTGAAAGTAATCCAGGCGAATTATTAATCAACAGTTTCTTGACAATTTAATTAATGATTGATGGGTTAAAAACTGATTTTAATAATAATAAATCAATTTAGTTTTGGTTTCTAGGTATTCGAACGTAATTTATTTTAAATGTTATTTTATTGCTTCTTGCTTGAATTTGTCACACATAGTTTATTTATTTTTTGAAAAAAAACTGCTTAAAGTGTTACATATTAAAGTGCCTTTTAAAGTTTATAAAATGTTTTGTTTTTACTTTATAGTATTTTTATATTTCTATATAGTATAAACCTTTTTTTATATATTTTAATTGCTTTTTTAATTATTATTCATTAATTTGAACAATTAAAAAAAATTGATTATAGTAAAAAAAATACAATGATATTATAATAATTTATCAATTTATCAAATGTCCAATATCAATGAAAAAAAATATTGGTATTATTTATATATGTATTAGAATAATAATAAATTTATTGCAGCTAAATCTTTACCATATAAATATTTTAATAATAATAAATATTATATGAGTATATTTGAAACCTAGACTTGATAAAATAAGTGGAATTAATTGTAACTGTTGAATTTTCTATGGAATAATAATAATTGAAAAAGAACTAAAAGACATCCGCTGACCCAATCAAATTTCAAGTAAATTGATAAATTTAAAAAAATATCAAAATAATTTTAAATAATTATCATATATGGCTCAATATATGTAGATGCCAATTACTTAAAGTTATGTAAAAATAGTATAATTCATTCAAGTTTGGTGTATTATCTGATGTGGAAAAAGTAGAGTGAGATTTTTGGGGGTGAATTAATCAACCCTTAAGTCGTTAAGGGTGTTGTGCCAGAGTTACTTGATTGAATGATTCACAAAAAGAATAGCACATAAAGTCTTCTATATCAGTTGACATTTTAATATAAAATAAATGGAATCCACTATAAAAGTTGTCTACCTCAATCTCATTTTAAGCAAGCCTTTTATCGACACACAAAGGTTGTGATTAAAAAAACAGTTTAAAGCCTTTACTACCCTCCCGACCCACAACTAATCAGGGTATTTCAAAATGTTATATTTGTTGTATTTACAAAAAATAAATATTAGAATTCCATATATAAATATTGTTTAAAAATTAAATTGAATTCATAAAAAATCATACCAATAAAAACTGGTAAAATAAATGTCAAGAGTTTCATAATTTATTTTAAACATTTCATTACTTCTCGATGCCTTTTCACTAGATTAAAAATATGACTAATCCAAAGTCCAAATACATGTAGTAACAAAATAGTTATCTATTTGTATTTTTTAAAATAATTTTAAATTAGTTAACCTTCGGTTGTAATGGGAAATTAGAATTGGCTTTTTTATTTTATATATTACATTTATTGGTACAAATGTGAGTTAAAATGCTCATTGTTGAATTCTCAATGTATACACAGAAATTTGCATAGGAATATATTTTATTTACCATTTGTGATAATATTTATCTAACTGTGGAGTACTAAGTCATACATATATGCCAAAAAAAATGAAAAATACTATTGTATATGAAATATATATAGACAAATATTTCTACACAATGATTTATTTTTCTATTTCAAGATATTTTTTCTCAAAAATAAATTATGGTAAAAACTTCATTATTTTAATTTAAAGCAAATAATATTTGAATATTTTTTTTTAAATGTATATTAATAATATGTCTTTACTTATTTTATTTCACGTGAATTTAAAAAAGCATGAGTATTCATGTAGGTATGTTTTTATATCGTGAAAAAATATCCTTTATGATTTATATTCCTTTCAATTTGCTTACAACCGCTATAATCATATTATAGATTATCAATCATGACATTTCTCAATAGAAAATATTATTAATTAAGAACAGTTTTAACATGAAATACCCCAAGGCTTACAATGTGTACAGTGACTAAAACTAGAGCCTCTCAATGGCCACAACAATGTGGCTGTTTTCTTCTGGAACAATAGATTTCACTGTCCTTTTACACGATCTAGGGAAGACATTTCACCAAACAAAACCTATATTTTCTCTTATCATCTTTTCCGTGTCTTTTCAGCGAAATTTCAAAGTATTTTTTTTGTATCTCGTAGTCCGAAGAAAAATGAGAAGGTCTGAAAAATGAAATGGCCATTGTTGAACATTTTCCAACAATCATCTTGTCACATTGCTTAGAAGATATTATTAGACACACTATTTCAGTTCACAAAAAAAATCTTTTTTGATAATCCCAAAACTCGTATAAAATTAATAATTATTCAGTACACACCCTATTAATTTTTTTTTCATTATAAGTGAGTCAACGTTCATGTTAAGAAGTTTTTTTAAGATATTTTTTGCTCTTTAATTTACTTTAGATGTTCTATTATTTGTTTGTTTTAATGGTCTCTTTTATAATCTGTAAAGTAAATATACTTATTACTTTTTGATAATTGAGAAATATTTAATAGGAAGTAGGGTATCGACAAAATATTTAATCCTTATTTTGTATTTTACAATTTGGTTCAACTATTAGTGACAACCATATTTCTTTTTTTTTCGCTTATATCAATAAGCCACTTAATCAGATCAGATCAGATCAGATTATATTTTTAAATAAAGTATGAAAAAAATAAATTCTTTATATATTTGCGATATCTTACTCTCCCCATAAAATTAATGAATTTAATTCCATCCTGTATATAAGAGATATTTTCCAGAAAAAAATGTAATTAACTTTGTATCATAATGTTAAAATATCATCTTATTGTATTTATTTAATTGTTTCTTATATACATATTTAACTATTACAGGCCACTTAATCAATATTCACCTTTAAAATATAGGTATTCAGAATAATTCTGAATTAACGGGGTATTTTATCGATATTAAAAGATTTGAATGGCCAGAATTTGTATTAAAATAATGATATTTTAAGACAATATTGAAAGTGTTTCTTTGTGTGTAATATTTTTTCCTGCATCTGACAGACTCTAAAGTGTTTTCATATATTTGTAATATACATTTAAGTGCTGGCAAAGTTTATGGTTCTCCGCTATTCGCGTATAATACATTGGTTATTTTTCCTTATACATTTATTTATTTTTTTAGTCGGAAAATATGTTTACACTCTTCCGAGCAATTTCACTGCTGAAAATCAGCTGAAATATTATGTAGCCAGCAGTTCTCTGTCCATATTTTGCCAGAGGCTCAAGGCTCTGCAAAATGTAAACATTATTTCTATTTCACCAGACGATAATAAAATTCTCCGATAATTTGACAAACTCAATGTGCAAATTGAGAGTTGCAATATTCAGGTTATTTAGAACAGCTTATGAACATTGTGGCTCTAAGGTGAAATATTTAAAATGGAATTAATTTGGGTTAAAATTATTTAAGATCATTAAGAGTAAAACTGCATATTAAACTCTAAAAACCGATTTTATTTAGTGTAGCCGTGAATGCAAAAAGAGCTCTTTCTTCCAATAAATAACTACTTCTAATAAACTAAATAAATAACCATCTGGCTACGTTATAAATATACTTAAGTTAAAATTAAATAAGCAATAGTATGCCATATCGGCGATTATTATAATAAAACTATGACATTAATTATATGTATCTTAAAATATGCTAAATGATTTCATGTCCATCATTTAAAAATGCATGTATTTAATAAAAAAATAATGAATGGTCCTCTTAAATTAAAGATCGAATATTGAACCTTTGACTAAATAAATTCATCATTAAATTTATATACAAAATAATATTGTATATAAATGCGCCATATGAGATTATTAATTAAGTTTTCCAACAATATGTATATTAATAAAAAATCTCCAGATAATAGATATGACTTGGATGATATATTACAAAATTGTTCATTATTTTTTATATATGTTTTAGGAGTGGATTTATGTGATGATGTATTAATTATTTTATTTACTAATGCATTGTGCTCCATATTAAAATAAGTATAGACTTTAAATACCATAATAAAAAAATATAATACATATTATGAAAAATTTAATAAATAAATTGTATAACTAAAATGAAATTGTAACATTTCAAAAATTGCATATTATATTATTTGACATCAAAAATGTGATTTTATTGCATCTCATCAAAATATCCTTACTTAAAATTGGTTTTTGTAATTTGGAATTTTATAATAATGTTATGTGGTATATTTGATATTTTGATATAACAAAAATAAATTTCACCTTTTCCCAGTTCTATTAAATTAAAATATACTTAATAAAGGAATTGTATAATAAACACAATTAGTTAAGATCATAAAGAGTAGAAATACGTTTTTAATTTATTATATTATTCAGATTGTAAGTATTTTTAAACATTATCTTACACAAAGCCATCTGGCTCGTATTTGAAAAGTCGATGATGATATTTTCAATCCAATTTGTCGAAGAGCTTTCAATGTTATTATGCAAACTAGGTTTATTGCGTGGAAAGCGAAAAATGTGTTGAACCGTGCTCATTTCACACTATTTACCTCATTTGCTTTGGATGTGTATGCAAATTGTGTATTTTTTGTTTAAAATTCACTCTCTCAAAAGCCGTTGTAAATAATATATGTGGTGGAAACGACATAGGGGTGGAATGTTCGATATTAGAGTGTCTTATGTGCATCCCCTAAGAAGGGTCGTACCGTATTTAAAATGGACCATCTTCAACTTCATATTTTATTAACGTTACACACGGAGACACTTTCAAATACATTTTCACCAAATGCGTTTCCTTCTCGTTTAATTCATATTTGATCGATCCGAGGATATTTTATACATTCCGTATATAACATGACATTATTTTCGTGCCAACATTGTCATCAGACATCTCATCTTTCTTTCGAGATTTGTGACATGGCAAAAGTGTACACTCATTTCCAGCTCGTATTTGTAGAAAATATTATATTTTAGCACTTCCTATTTGTAGTTTTCTATGCCGCTTTGATAAATCATCGCTTTCTAAATACAAATAAACGAAACCATTTGGAAAATGTGCGATTTATACTCAAGCACCGAAAAATACAATAGATATATAATAATAAAAACAGATTTCAAATAATGTATTTATTCATTTCCATAATGTATTAAACAAATGTAGATAAAGTAGGTGTAGCAAGCAATAATATATGTTACTATATAAAGTCGCTCCTAAAAAAGCCCTTTAGGTGGCCGAATTGGTGGAAAAGAGTTCACCCAAGTGCGCAAAATCGTAGCCAGTACTAAACCTAAATACTATTACAAAATAGGCCCGGTCCGATGCGTCATTTCAAATCAAATTTCCTTTATGCTGATTAATTAAATGATTAATTGGGTACGATTAGGTTAGGTTCGCTATAACAAAATCAGGGAAAATTTATTTTTACTGAAACAAATAGCTGTTTTTATAGACTGTAATCGATCTTGGTTGAATGGGTTTTTGATTTCTGTTTTTTTTAATCCACAATATTTTGTCACAGAAAAATATTTTGGAGATATTATAAAATATATATTTAATATTAAATTCCACCCAGAATTCATTACGATCAACAATTTTTATTTGATATAGTATATATAATATTAACGAATCTTGCATATTATGTAAACCAAAGCTAAATTTGAGATAAATGGTATATAATGTAAATTTATATTAAAGAGATATTATATTTTTTAATCTCCCAGTCCACCTGGATATTTGAAAATGAAATTAGAAATATACGCTTCAGAATTAAACTGTTTTTCTAATTTATTACAGATTTATTAATTAAATATACATTTTATGTGTTAGTAGGTACATAATTTATCAATTACATGATCTAATAATAAATTTTTTAACATAAATAATTAATTCCTTTACATAATATTTAATTAACCTGACTAAAGCTGGCTAATTTGAGTATATTGTTGGGTTGAACTATTGTATCGTACATAGTTTTGTATGGCAGACGTTAATTCTAGTAGAAGCGGATAACTTTTCACCTTATATTGTTGTTTGGTGACTTTTTGGTGTTGTTTAGCTCACGTCTAGTGTCACCCGCTGAAATTTACCAGTACGAATTAATTAAATTTTCATGACAACACATGCATTTTAATGTGAACATCCTACAGAACAGACGACTGAACTCCTACGCCGAGAAGCCAAACAAAAGGCAATGCTAATAGAAATATTTCTTTAAGTTTATTAACAGTTGCGTGTATACCACCGTTGAGTAAAGACGTATAGTAAAGTGCTCCCGCATGGTGTCGCAAGTTCGAAAGTGACGAGTGCACAAGTGACACAACCACCAAACCGGTCTTGCTCCGATTTCTCCTGTCCGGTATCATACTGTTCACTTATATTACACTGTAATTTCTCCACACTATATACAAGACAATGGAACTGGATCATCAATGTCCTGTTGCCGCATCGACTACAAATACGCTAGATTCTTGGATCAAAGCCCCGACAAAAACAAAGAGAATATCCAGTCCGGAGAATGCCAGTAAAGCCAAACAGGCATGCCCAAATAAGAACTGGCTTGCTGTGCCAACAGCAAATCGCTTTCAACAATTAGAAGACAAACAAGAGGAGCAGGCGATTGGCAAAAATACGCCAAAGCCACCACCTATATTTGTGCACGCAGTAGAGAATATAAAACCACTGACAGACTTCTTAGAGCAAGTAGCTCAAGGAGCATACTACATTAAACAGCTGGGTAAAACCCAAGTAAAAATACAGATCACTAAGTCTGAAAAATATATACCTGTAATCACAGGTTTAAAAAATAGAGATACCGAGTTTCATTCGTATCAGACGAAAGAAAGCCGATCATATAAGGCTATAATAAAAAACCTTCACCACACGGCAGATATCGCCGAAATAAGCGAAGAGCTCGCAAGTCACGGCCATGATGTTATCAGAATAACAAACATGTTGCAAAAAACAAACAAAACCCCACTGCCTATGTTTCTTTGCGAATTGAGACAAAAAGAGAACAACAAAGAAATTTTCAAAATTGACACCATACTTAGATGTAAAGTCGTAATCGAGCCACCAAGACCTCAAAAAGAGGTCATACAATGTAAAAAGTGTCAAAGATACGGACACACCGCGAAATATTGCAACAGGACTCCGCGTTGCGTAAAGTGCGCAGGTGAGCACGCAACAACTGATTGCAACAGAACAACAAGAGACAAC
Source organism: Agraylea sexmaculata (assembly GCA_022606485.1). Taxonomy (NCBI): domain Eukaryota; kingdom Metazoa; phylum Arthropoda; class Insecta; order Trichoptera; family Hydroptilidae; genus Agraylea; species Agraylea sexmaculata. The sequence continues at coordinate 2,523 of JAGTTH010004031.1, read as the reverse complement.
AATGTGAAGTGTGTCAACTGCAACGGAAACCACCCAGCAAACTATAAAGGTTGCGAAACACGCAAAAAGGTACAAACAAGCCAATTCCCCGTATTAAGAAAGAAAATTATTTCAAAACAGACAAACAACTTGACTAACACTACAACTTTCAAAACCAATGACATGCCAAAGTCGTATGCTCAAGCCACCAAAAATATCGAGCCAACTCCTGAAAAACCACAAGACAATATTATAAATAATTTAATAATTAAAATGGACAAACTCATTGAACTTGTCATGAAAACCATGGACAACATGACACAGATCATGGCAGCTCTTGTCCTAAATAAAAAATGATTCCATTATTAAAAATATGTCTTTTGAACGCCAACGGTCTTGGACAACATAGCCAAGAAATAAAATTATTTTTAAAAGAAAAAACATTGACATAATGCTTATATCGGAAACACACTTTACCGAAAAAAGCTACATAAAAATTCCCATGTATACTATATATACGACGAATCACCCCGATGGAACTGCGCATGGCGGAACAGCGGTGATAATTAAAAACACTGTGAAACATCATCTCACTGAAAAATATGATCGAGACTTTCTCCAAGCAACCACAATTGCTGTCGGAGATACAAATAATTATGTATATATATCTGCTATTTACTGCCCACCCAAACACTCGATTAAACGAGAACATTTTGACGATTACTTCAGAACACTTGAAGCGGATAAATTCATCGCAGGTGGGGACTTCAATGCCAAACACCAACAATGGGGGTCTAGACTGGCCACACCCAGGGGGAGAGAACTGTATAAAAGTTTGGCAAACAACAAGTTGACTCATCTATCGACTGGTGAACCAACATATTGGCCTACAGATAGAAGAAAAACACCGGACCTCATAGACTTCTGCGTAGTGAAAGGAATTCCAATCGAAAGACTGAGCGAAGAATCTTGCCTCGATCTGTCATCAGATCACTCACCTGTTATTATTAAATACAGCTTGCTACAACCAATTATCAAACCCAGTAAATTTACACTCGGTAACTGTCACACAGATTGGGAATATTTTAGACATATCTTAAATGAAAATTTGAAATGTGATATACCATTGAAAACAGAAGACCAACTTAACACCGCAGTTATTCACTTTCAAAATCAAATTCATTCCGCAGTGAAAAAGCCACGCCCAATATGTCAAAAAAACCACACTCAACAGATGATTTTCCCCGCTGGATTCAGGAAAAAATACATGAAAAAAGACGCATTCGTAAAGAATGGCAAAATACTCGAAGCAAGGAACTGAAGAGAAAACTGAACGAAGCAATAAGAGATATTAAAAATATCCTATGTGAATGGAAAAATAAAGGGATTCAATCCTATCTGGAAAGTCTTACAGCAACCGACGCTACAGATTATTCTCTATGGAAAGCTACAAAAAAACTAAAACGGCCCCAAATATCCATACCGCCCATCAAAACGGCTGACGATAAATGGGCAAAAACTACCAGAGAGAAATCAAACGAGTTTGCGAAACATCTCAAGGAAGTATTTACACCAGCGGAAAGGATGTGTTTCCCTGAAGAAGAAAGTCACATTCATAATTTATTAGATAGTACGGAACATAAAGAAAACTATTATGTCAAAATTGGACTTCAACGCGTCAAGCATGTTATAAAATATGAAGTACGCGCAAAAAAAGCGCCAGGACATGACATGATTACCGGGAAGATAATCAAAGAATTGCCAGATATCGGATTAAGATTTCTAACCATAATATTTAACGCGATACTTAGAATGGGTAGCTTCCCTAGACAATGGAAAATAGCAGAAATTATTATGCTACCTAAACCAGGTAAACCACCCGAAGAAGTCACTTCATATCGACCGATAAGCCTCCTGCCAATATTTTCCAAAATATTTGAAAAAATTCTACTGCGCAACATGAAACCAATACTTTTTCAAGAACACATGATCCCTGATCATCAATTCGGTTTCAGAGAAGCGCACTCGACAACTGAACAAGTTCATCGAGTTGTGACGATCATAGATCGCTCCATACAAGAAAAAAACTACTGTTCAGCAGCATTCTTAGATATCAGTCAAGCTTTTGACAAAGTCTGGCACCCAGGCCTGCTTTATAAAATCAAAGGAAAACTGCCCAAAACATGTATGATATTATCAAATCGTACTTGACCGATAGACAGTTTTTTGTTAAATATGACAACGAAACTTCAAATCTTAATACCATAAGATCTGGAGTACCGCAAGGGAGTGTACTAGGTCCTGTACTGTATCTAATATATACAAACGATCTCCCAAAAACCGACAACACAACACTGGCTTCATACGCTGACGATACCGTCATACTCGCTTCGGACAAAGATCCAACAGCTGCCTCACAATTCCTCCAGAAACACCTTGACGCAATACAGAAATGGCTTGAAGTATGGAGAATTAAAGTAAATCAAACCAAATCGACAAACGTGACATTCACAAACAAAAAACAGACATGTCCACCAGTGAAAA
>JAGTTH010004028.1:0-78697 GCA_022606485.1 Agraylea sexmaculata | reverse complement strand
TGTGGATATAATTTAGGGCGGGTCTGATCACCGTTTAAATGGCGCCTTCGAAATAATAGACTACACGTGCCTTCTGTGTGATTTAATACCGCCTTTTTTAAATATAAACATATCTAATAATATACTAACAATTTTATATTAAACTGCGTTAGGAATTTTTACATGTATTTGATTTTCAGCGCCATTGTAACCATATGCCATGAAAAACAACGACATAAGTCTGACGAAGTGTTGTTTCATTTAATATTTTTTCTCCATGTCTAAAAGTGTAAAGGGGCACACGGTAAAGCCACGCCTATTTCGATATATTTTAGGCTCGGGGATTGTATTTTAGGTTCACAATTTCTACATATTGATAATTATTTTACCATTTACACAACCATATGGTTCGGTCTCGTGCCGCTAATGAAAACTTTATATTATTTTTTTTCACAACAAACGCCGCCAATTTTTTCACAAATTCACATAAAGGATAGTTACGATTTAATCTGAAATTATTTTATTAAATTTGAAAAAAAAAAATCAATTAAGCAGTAAGCAACAAGCTGAGTATTACATATTCATATTAAATGTATCTAGGATTTGAAGGTTTTTTTATTATCATGTTCCGCATATATAAATAAGATAAATTTCTGTAAATAATCAGGCTCAGTGATAAAATAATAGCAATGGATCATCCTGAAATTCAGCTTTAATTACAAGTACTCTTGAAAACGTTATACATAACCTTGCATACGGAACAAAAAAGAAAATTCCTAATTTTTAAATGAAACGTATTTTTTCTGTGTATTACAACCGTTAAATCATATTATTATTTTTATTAATTTCTGGTCGTGGTGTACAAAAATTAGATGGTTTTTTTTTAATACTAATAGGAATATATAAAATAATTATAGTCATTCTATACATTTTATTTCCATGTATATATATTTGACGCATGTTTTTAGAATTAAACATCATATCTAATCTGTTCTCAAAAAAGGCTTAAAAAATACTAAAATCAATCAGTGTAAATATAGACTTTATGTATTGATAAAAGTACCTATAATAGTAAAAGGCACATGAGGATTAAGTCGAATCTGATCATGATCGATTCGCTTCAGTATTTCATGACACTTCAAATAAACACCATCTTCACAGTAATCGACAACACATCTTATTTTTTCCACAATAACATTATCCACGGTAAACAAACTGTGGATTAAGTAAAAAAAGAGCAAGCAGCTGTTCCTAGTATACGCGAATAATTCGTTAGAGATAACAAATCTGACACCACAAAAGGACCAGATCCGTTTATCAAGATGCAAATTTCGCTATGCACTATTAAGTATCTGACATTTATATCTACACTGAAAAATACACAAGTAATCTTTATTCGATTAAACTATATTGTTTGCATAAACTATCAAACAGCCTTACAAATATGTATGGTGACTTGTCAATTCAGGCAGATCTATTATTTGATGAAAAGTATATATTTACATAGGTCTAATTACACATATATTGATAATAATAACTGAAGTGGTGGTTAAATAATAAAAAACAATCATTAATTAAATATGTAATTAGTAAATCATTTTAGAAAATTAGCTAAATGTCCACATGGTATATAATTTTAATGCCCATGATATTTAACAATCTTTTACTTACTTTTAATTTGAATGATCTGAAGTTCAGTACAAGAGGCTTATTTTTCAGAATGGGTAGTAAATTAACCAACATTTTTTATGATTTTATGAATGAAAATTGGTGAAATATTTCGATATTCGAGTACCTAAATATAGGTACTGTACAAAGGAAAAAAAAGAAAGCCTTAAGTATTTTAAATTTCCTGGAAACGTGTATGTCCTGATTTTTTAAATTAATAGTAAATGTAAAAAAATTTGAAGTAAATAGTAAATGTTAATTGGCAAATTTGTGTCTGTTTTTGGAATATACCGAAAGAATAGAACATCTATTTTGAGGTTAAGAATACCTTAAATCGTTAGGATTTATTCAATATAGTAGTGAGAGTGTGTGCGTGCGATGCGTATGCGTGTACACCAATTCCACACTACCGAGCTCTCGTCTATTCATATAGGCACCAATACTATCAGATCTTGCACGACTCATTAACACATTCTAATTGAACTATTATATTAAACTAGGGTAATTTGAATTGAAATTTTCTATGTGTTAATGTTTTTTATGTTCTGCTTGGTTTTTTAATAGGACGATTATATTTGAGTTTTGAATTCATTTTTGCTTTAAAGTGTTTTTATTTTATCGATTAGAAGAATTTTTAATTTTAAAAATGAAGTATAAAAAAGTGGAATTATTATGCATTATCAAATTAAATACATCTAAAAATGTTTTTAATTTATTTAATATTTTCAATTGATATTGTTTTTAGATGCTCTGCTTTTTTAATACGAAAATAATAAGTTTGTTTTTTCATTCGAAAGAATTTTTTATTTTTTTATATATACTCTAAGGATGGTTGAGGGAAGGACCCGTACAGAAATACAGACATATAACATACACACACTTAAACAATTATATATATTATACTAGGGTAATTTATTTGTTGAAAATAGTGAGCGAGGTATAAAATATTCTTCCATAGTTGATTATAAGGAGTGAGTCGAATTGAAATCCTCCAATTGATTGAGTCAGTATTCTGGAATGAGGTCAATATGTTAGTTTATGCGGGATTATGGGATATTTGAATGAGTTTAGCAACACCTGCAGGAGCACGGCTAGAAGAAGCAAAACCCAACATACGCCCGTGCCTTTTTTTACATTACTTTACCGTCACAAAATCGAAATGTGACGAGCAAACAGGCAAAAAGTGCGTATTTTATATGAAAAAATATCAGGTGGTCTTCTCTGACCGACTTGTATATAATATAAAGAAAATATGTACAGTCCTTCTTCGTAGCTGACCGATGCCATGCATGGTTACGTACTTCATATATATTTTTTAATATAACATTTATATTTCAAACTTATTATATATGAGCAGAGCTCGGCTAAATGGGTGCACAGAAGTGCCTTGGACAAAATTGATATTGACACACAATCTAATTGTATTGTTTTATTTGAATTTTCTGATATTTATGGGAGAAATTAGAATGTTGATTGTGGCCAAATACTGGGTGGATGGGTAAATTTCATATTATTAAATTATTCCATCAATATTATAACATCCGAGAGACAATTTAATAAAAATACTTCAATACACCCACTTAGCCGAGCTCTTCAGGTGAGATATTGTTGTATAAAATAAGTAGATTATAGAGTAAACGAACTACAGTAAAAAAATAACGATTAACAATTGAAAACGCGTTCATATATTAGTTTTGCAAAAATGCAGCACTTGAGATTTAACTCGAGAGTCAGGTAACTCAATGTTTGAAGAAACCATCACTAAATATGTTCGGGAAGAAGGACTAAAATATATTGGGTTTTAGTGTGTTTCTGGAGAAGAGTGTGGGTTAAGTTAAGTTGGTTAAGGGCTTCATTTTAAATCTACTGCCTAAAAGCCTGTTCTATCTACTGCTCTTTATTATATTCATAAAATATAATATCGATTATGAAATATTCATTTATTCTCTGATTAGTGACGAGAATAAAATAAATGAGACATACTCCTACCCAATCAATTAATATTCGACATTGTTATCAACAAAGTACTGTGTACCTTATCAGTTTAGATTTTATTCAAAGTGCAACTACAATACGTGCATTGATTCATTATCTTTTTGTCAATATTATAATAATATGTATTTGTCGCAATATTTATAATATAATAAATTCAAAATCGATCGATGAAAGCATTTCAGGTCCATACAGCTGCTAGGTGAAATTGCCACCACACGAAGGGATGGACAATTTTTTTCTTTCAGTTTTTGGATATTTCGCAGAATCATATGTGTGGCCGGATGTTATTGGACAGACTATTTTTTTCACATTGGCCATTTTTTTTCAGGACCGATGCTTTGTCGACAATATGGTAAAAATATATTATACACATCTATATGTGTCATGTATGTATGCACTTTCTTTCTATGAAGAAAGGCTTTTATACCTGCCCTAACAGAGACGTGAAATAACTATAAAGCCATTGACGCCGAATATATTATAATATTTATTTAATAATAATTATATTTTCAATAAAAGATTCGATGATTTATTTGATCAAAATGTATTTTACTTTAAAGCTTGCCATGAATATTATTTCAATTTAGAAATGTGGTTTCGGTAATTTGTTGTACAATATAATTGATTCAGTTATGTATATATAGATCGGAAAGATATTAATATGATGCATTAAGGTATAAATATTTTAATAATGAAGTCAAATAGATTTATAACCAGCGTTATACATCAGGAGATATGTCACGTGGCTACAAATACTGTGGTCATGGGTTCAAATCCTGCTCAAGTCAATTTTTTTGATAAGTTATTACGACTGGGAGATCGGAAATAATTTTAATAAATACCGATCGATCGTCTTGATCCAGGTGTACACTGATTTCCTGGTTTGTAAGGTAAATACTGAGGCGATTGTTAAGTCGGTGACCTGTGTAACTAGTAATAGTTAAGATCACCGACAGACAATTAACACGTTTTTGTGTTTTAAAAAAGCTCCATCAGAGATGTAGGTTCTCTGGTATTCCAGAGAACTGTTTTTAATATAAAAAAAAATTAAATTAACCATACCTACTGTAAATTAATCAAAGTTAGACATCGAAATATATTTGTTATCAAAATTATAAATTATAGTGTCACATTTCATAATAATGAATTTATAAAATTATATATTAGTTTCCTTGTACACACTGTGGTAACTTATTACTTTTAGTATTGTGATATTTATTGGTACGCCACTGGACTGAGGTTGTCATGCAAAAAGAGCTTCAGCTTGAAGATCATGCACCGACAAGCGATTTAAAAAATACCAGTGATATTTTTTTACATGCAAACTTATGGTTGTATGCACGTGGTTTAAGGTTCTATTGTTGTGTCTATTCTAAAAATAACTAGGTAAAAGGACACGTTGCAGGTAATCTTTACCACAAATAATATTCATATTATACATAAATATTTTGAAAGTAATCAAATATTCAACGTATGAATTAAATAAATTTAGATCAATATGTGATCGTAAGAACACAATTTATTTGTATGCATCGAAAGAGGATAATTTGCATGGAAAAAATCTGTGTTATTTTTCTCAGAATTTGTAGAAAATAGTAGTCCGATGTTTTGAATAACAAAACAAAAAGCCGTTTCACTTCCAAGTTATTCTATTGTTGGTTCTCGTCCTATCTTTTCACATTCAAATGTTTGTTCTAAAAGGCTTAAATAGCCATTGAAAGGGTCGTTCAATTGTTGCAATCCTTTTACGTGTTTTTGCTGTCCTTTCAACTAAATCGAAAAATAACGGTCAACATTTACGACTTGAATATATTAAGCAAAAAAAGGGTTAAACAATAATTGGACACGCAGCCGATTTCTAAAATTTGTCTATCCGTTTAAAAACCATCGGAATATTTATTTAAGTAAACTACCTAAATCTAAAGTTATTGTTTCATTTTTATGCAATCAAGTGGTTTGCACAAAAATAAAATTTACATTTTATTTTTAAACTATAACTCGATATTAATTAATCTCTCGAAAAATCATGTTTTTGATATTTGAAAGGAGTGAGCGATACTATAAGTAATTACATGATAAGTAATGTTCTTAGATAAGTAATATTTATATTTCAATAAATGTCTATATATGTATGTATCTAAAATTGATAAATTTCGTACAAAACATAATTAAATATTGACATTCCTGTAAACTACAATAAACGGCACATTCAATTAAAGTTATTTTATGAAATAATACTATATTATAACTTTAAAGGGATTTTATATTGTTGTTTGTTATCAGACAAAGACTAATTTTATGTTCTCATTACACAAATTCATAATTCGATTTTATACAAGATTTTAAATTATGGTCCTGGTAATTTTAAAGCAATTATTTTTAATTAATTAAGAAATATAAACTTATGGATTATACAATGTACTTAATTGCAATATCATCATGTTAATGACGTGTGAAAGTTTTTTGTAATCTTTTTACATGTATACATATTTATAAAAAGGGTTTCCCATTGGGGTGTTCCCCAGTTTTATTTAATAATAAATATATTGCGTGTTGTTAAACGGCCAAAAAACCGCCCCTCTTCAAATTAACCTTATTCAAGTTCGTCACCTTAGATCACTTAGAAGTGAAAAAACTCACCCCAACCAGTACTGGTGTTTTTTCGGGGCGTATCCATGGATTGAGGGTATGTTTTACACGGCCTTTAAAAATAGCTGGGGTCGTAGTTTTTAACTAGGGTCGTATTTTTTTGCGGAATCCGCTGAAACAGGTTCTCTATTTTTTGTTCACAGGTGTTTTACCGATACTTATTTTTTACACACTTGCTTTTTTATTATTAACTAATTGTATTGTCGATGTATATTCTTAAAACACTTGCTTATCATCATATTTATTTTAAATTTGGAACAATTATTGGGTGTTGATCGCTAATTGGATGTAACGAACCAATCAGGCGTAAATGCATGTTGTTAGTTCGAGATTTGAATTATTTTAATGGGTTTTTATAACATTATTATTATCATTGTTAATAAATATTCCGTTTATCTGTTTATAGATAGATAATAATATTTCACATAGTAAACTAGTAAACAGATGTGAATTCAGACAGTATGTAATCTCATACGTTCATTATTATTGGGGTTAAAATGTGCCCTATTTTGGAAATAACAATAATAACAGATTCGTTATTTTTATATTAAATCCCCCGCACATGAAAAATAATTTAAAATCCAATATACACTTAGAAGTGGGTATTACAATAATACAAAAATATTATCATAATCACTGAAGCTAACATTTTTTTGAATAATAATTATTGTAAAAAAGTCCCGTATGAACCTAAAAATGGGTTGACCATTTTGTTCGTTCAATTGATATACTTTATTGTTTGTTCTATTCATAAAAAAATACACGATATTAATACATCAATCGAATTGAAATGGCGATGTCCGATAAAATGTGTGATTTAATATTTTTTTCACCCCATAAAGTTGTATAGGGACGGCGCGCGCCATTCCCCGCGGACCAAAAAGGTAAAATTAAGGTCAAAAGAGAATGAATTATTGGTTTTGTAGCAAAAAAATGTCAGCATATGCAGCAACGGTCCACAATGAATGGACACTGCAAATAAAATACATTCAATAATCCAACCAAACCTTTTATAAACGCTATCCTTCGTCTCAATATCGACAACCAAATGTAATACTTTAAAGACAGAATCAATAAAAATATGTTCCATAGTCCATTTATTCTATGAGCAATGAATTAAGGGGAATAAAACACACACATCCGCACCATGAATTAGTCACAGACCAATGCAACGGTAGCTTGGTTTATTAAATTAATACTTTATAAATAAAATTCAACACATGTATAATATTTATAGACCGATAGATTTTGAACTCTAATTCTAATCAGATTCTAAACTATCTGGCTGGAATTCCATAATTCAAGAAATTTACTTAATGAATCTTTCACAATATTTAAATTATATATTGTTGAATAAAATTGTGTGAAAGTTACATACATAAATTTATTTATCTCATTTAATTTAAAATGTCTAAGCATCTGCAGCAGTTAAAGATTCATTATGTTTATTCCTAGTTGCTGATTTTCCAAGGGTTATTATTATTGTCTTACATATAGGTAAATAAATTAATATCAATTTATTGTATTAAAAAAAATGAAGCAATAAAGTGCAAATTGTAATAAAGTGCAACCTCGATAAAATGAATTCTTCGATATAATGAATTTTTGTAATTCCCCTTGAAACTCCAATCTATGTTAATTTTACCTCTACATAGCAAAGTTTTATCAATAAATATTGTCAAAAACCTCGATATAACGAATTTTAATCATTCGTTTTGCCCATTTTAGACCTATAAATATATATCTAGAAAGTTTTTTTTAAAAACTTCTATATATGGAAGTTTTGAATATTATCTAGAACAGTACAAGGCTATATGACAAGAATATTTCTGTTTAAACTTGCAAATTCTTAGCTGATGATATGATTTTTTGTATTCTTTGTTTACACAATTTGTATTCTAGATTTGTTTTAGTAATTTGTCTCCACCTTTTTTTAATTTTCAGAGTATAAAGACATATAAGTGCTTGTAAACCTCTATACATATTTAAAAAATCTCGATATAACGAATTATTTTCATTCCCCTTGAGCTTCGTCGTGTTCCACTGTATAATCTAGCTATTGGTTTTGTAATGATTGTGAATTGAATTGAATTTCGATTAATTATATTTGAAAAGATAAGATAAATAGTGAAGTATGGTAATATTGTAGAGATTACACGCGGCTAAAAGTGTTCCGTCGCCGCGCCGAACCGCTGCTGTTTAAGTACAAAAGAGCGCGGACAATACGCTGTTGAACGTGTCGCCTTTATTTATCATTTTATGTATATTCATGTATTGATGGATTTTTTATGCTGGCAATACAGGGGGGAGGGTCCTGTCGCGGAAGTGAGGGTCTACAGGCGAGCACACTTCTAGCACGCTCTAAAGTAACCCCTAAAAAGCCCGCTATTCACCCTGATTTTTTCCCCAAAATACACCCCTCGCGGACGGATCGATCATGGTTTTTTTCCCCGCTCTTCACCAATCCCTGCATTTTATATAAAATTAGCTTTTCATGTGCGCGTGCTGCTCGCTCTATTCAATAACATCACAATATTATAATATTATTTTTAATGCAATACGAATTCCATCGGTCTGTCGCTCGCACACAATACTGACACCTTTTTCAATATCGAACATATTTTCAAATATCGAATAATGTTTTTAAGTGAACAAGGAAATCACTTGTCAATATTTCAATTCGATTCACAAAAACTTGGTATTAAAATTACATTTATTTATATATATATATATATATATATATATATATATATATATATATATATATATATATATATATATATATATATATATATATATATATATATATATATTATAAAGGAATCTTATGAGATACCCAATCTATTAAAAATATTGTATTTTGTACATAGATATACACATTAGATATCGCATCGCATATAAATAATTCGTGTAATTTTGTTTATCCCGTGTATTGTTGCACTCTTCTCTCCTATTCGATAAAGGCATAAGTGTGTCTCCCTCAATCAACACATTTCTAGTGACCCCTGAGAGTGGCTGTGACAATACTTTGGCGATTAAAACGCAATAATATTTTAAACATCTTAAATAAGTATTCTGGGGTAAAAATTGAGCCTAAATGTATGTTTGAGTCCATATGACATGTAGTAACAATGCATTTACCCATTTTACTGTGAAATATAACTGAAAATATGAAGAGAGATGTTTACAGTATAATGTTTGCCAGGTAACTCATGTGGTTTTCTATTGAATCTCATTGGAATTAAAACACATTGAAAATACGCTATGAAAGATTAAAATAATATATGTATTATTATATTTACACATTTTACGGCATTAAAAATATATTAAAGACACTACATAATAGTAGTAGTGTGCAATAATTATTAATTTATTAATTTTTATTCTATTAAAAGATCAACTGATATTCCGGCTCTGCATTTATTGATAAATTGAATACGTATAGGTAATACTTTGCGGTCCTTATATTAGCAACTTCTTGACAGTATTTTTGACCGAGGGATAAAACGGTTTAAGTCACGGTGACATCGCATATCTAATCAAGCGTTTCAAATATGCAACTAATAATTCAATAACATGATTTATTATACCTAAAGCATATATTAGATAGATAAACGGTCCAGCTTCGGGGTGGGTGGTTTAAAGAAATTAATATTGTATTGATTATTTATTCATCTTGGTCGTGGTCCTTAGAATCGTGTCATATAACGCCGTATTTCCGATTGAAAAAAAAATTGGAGCACGTTCCTTCGGCCATTTGAAATAAATCTGGGGGTTTTGCACAAAAAGCTTAGTACAATATGAGTGGATAGTTGAGGAGCACCTGCCTGCGGTCAGCTTGCTGCCATATTCCTCCTACTCATACATACAATCACCTCACCAATTTAATCGTTTACCTTCTTTACCAAAATAATACAAATTTGACATCTGCCATATGCGTTGTATCACTATACTGACTGTGGTTAGACCCACTGTTAACTATTACTAAATGCTATTACATGGATATAATTATGCATTTATGTCTATTGGATTGATTTCCACTACATATTGGCAAAATAATATATATAATTGTCTAGGGTGTGTGTATTTTTTAATTTTTTATTATTATTAAGAGAACACAGTCGTCTGGAATACCAGAGAACCTACATCTCTGATGGAGCTTTCTTTGAGGGGGTTTTTATACACAACAACGTGTTAATTGTGTGTCAACGTGTTAAACGTATATATGTATCTTTAAAAAAATGAGAGTTGTGCGCCGCATATAGGAACATAAACTTTTTTGTAAAAGGAAGAAGTACTCGCATTAACTAAACTTTACCTAAAATACTTCCACCTGAGACCGTGAAAGTTTTTCAGTTGAAAGGATTTACAATTATGTGTGATAAAAATACATAGATCTATTTTTATTATAATTAAGAGAAAACAGTCGTCTGGAATACCAGAGAACCTACATCTCTGATGGAGCTTTTTTGAGAGGGTTATTTAGACACAACAACGTGTTAATTGTCTGTCGATGATCTTAACTATTACTAGTTACACAGGTCACCGACTTAATAATCATTATTTACCTTACAATCCAGGAAATCAGAGTAAACCTGGATCAAGACGATCGATCGGGATTTTTATTAATATTATTCCCGATCTCCCAGTCGTAATAACCGATCAAATAAATTTAAAAATTCTTGACTTGAGTGGGATTTGAACCCATGACCACAGTATTTGTACCCACGCTTCTTATCCCCTGAGCTATTACGCTGGTGTATGTTAAATGTCTGTGCGGATCCATCATCAGATTGAAGAATAATATTTCATATAATTATTTTACTACAATTAATGCATATCTAAAATCTCGAAACGGGTATTTTAATGATAATAATATTAAATTAATTTCAAAATAATATTAGAGATATTTAATAATGCATAATAAATGACAACTCTCAAAAAACAGTATTTATCGGGAAAGTTGCTTTTTAAATATTGTGATGAGTTTTGTCATCATATGAAAACCGTATTAAATTATTTTATTTATAATTTACCTTGAAAATTCAAACGTGTTCTGAATGAAAAAATAAACAACTTATTACCGTCCTATTAAAAAACCAAGCAGAAAATCAAAAAACATTAACAAATTAAAAATTTCAATTGAAATTACCCTAGTATATATTATAGAAGTTAGGATTAGATTAATTGACTTAGTGACTACAAAACGTTCATATTACAGGACGGCCATATTCGTATTTACCGACTTTGTTCTACGTGCGATATCCAGACACAACTTTTTATTCCAACTCAATATCTTAAAAATAAATAACGATAACGAAAAACCAAAAATGCAGTTCGATACTCCATAAACAACTAGTAAAATTAATGCAGTAAAGATTACATTTTCAGTTACTCTTTTATTCTGTGTAGCTGATGAAGTAGTAATCCAAATCCAAGTGTCACAATATATTTCGAATAGAATGAAGGAAATTATTTTTTTAATTAAATAATAAGGAATCTATTTTTTTCACGATCTAAACGTAATTGACGCTTTGATCTTGTATCCCTTAAATATGAAAAACCTTATTGATTAGCGGTAGAACGTCGGGAAAATTGGTAAGCATAAATCCGATAAAATAACAGATTTCGAGATTTTTAGAATACTGTAATGTGTTTATTTTCAACGTGTAAATCAATAATTTCATCAATGTTGTTTTTAAAAGAGCAAAAATGTTTAGAAACAAGTTCGTGGAAGAGAGAGAGTGTATATAAAATGTACAAATTCATCCATACCTTATTCAAAATAGCTCAATTCATATTCTAGTACTTTTTTCTGTACTTCTAGGAATTTAAAGAAGATCTGTGATTTTGGTTTGCTTATAGGAATCCTTTAAATTGAACCAAGTGCATGAGTAATGTCTTTATTAATATACAAAAAATTGGCGCAGAAGATAATATTCACACAACGGATAATCAATTTCAGAAATCACTGAATTTTCAGTTATTTTAAAATTTTAATTATGAACAAATGTTTTGCTAGTGCCATCTATTTACCAGTGTGGAAACATAGAGGTCGGTAATACATAAAACTGCTTTACCATGCTCAGTCGCGTTTTGCTTGTCACTGTTCATCCCCGGCGAAATCACAACTGTCATTGTGACTCTTGGTTCACTTTACTTTCCACGGTGAGTTCTACTCGTAGATATATTTGTCAGTCTAAGGTTGTACTAGAGAACTGACAGTGCCAGTGGAATATTGTACTTTGTGCTTGTACCGTAGATGATATTTAATAACCTATTGCAGAATAACTAGTAACCATGATGACTGGAACAATGCTGAACCCTGGAGTGGGCGAGAGTCCTGAGTGGAGCAGAGCCGAGCACATGACGGGCACTACAGTCATGGCGCTGGAGTTCCAGGACGGAGTAGTGATCGGCGCTGACAGCAGAACAACCACAGGGTCTTATGTGGCCAACAGAGTCACTGACAAGCTGACCAGAGTCACTGATCACATCTACTGTTGCCGGTCAGGCTCTGCTGCTGACACGCAGGCCGTGGCTGACATTGTCGGCTTCCACATGGGTTGGCTGCTTCTTTACAGATCTCTTCATTCTCTTTCACTTCTTATATCACTCTCTTGTTCAACTTGTAGAACTTCTCAAGACCGAATTGGGTGAGAATCCCCTCGTCGAAACTGGTGCAGCACTTTTCCGTAAATTATGCTATAATTACCGAAGTTCACTAGTAGCGGGTATTTTAATAGCCGGTTGGGATCAAAGATACGGAGGTAACTATCGTAACGCCTATTAATAACCACTTTGTACTTCATACATTACAATAATTATTATTAAAGGTCAAGTTTACTGCATTCCTCTGGGTGGAATGTGTGTCCGTCAACCAGTATCGGTGGGAGGCTCCGGATCGAGCTATGTCTATGGTTATGTCGATGCTAATTTCAAGAAAGGAATGCAAAAAGATGAAGCTATCGACTTTGTTCTGAAGACCATCACATTGGCCATGTCCAAGGATGGATCATCTGGTGGATGCGTCCGTTTAGGTGTCATCACCAAAGACGGCATCGAGAGAAAAGTGGTTCTCGGTAATGAATTGCCCAAATTCTATGAAGGTTAAATTTCTACTAGTTTTTATGTCACTTTTTATAATATAATATTTGAAAACAACAATAAATGGTAATAAAAAAAAGTATGAATTTCATTAATTGATATGATCTATTTAATTTTCAATTAGTGTTCAAGGCTTTATGAATAATTACAGTATAGGAAATAATATAACATAATGTATTTAATATATCAATACATTCACATCTTCCACTATTCATATTAATTATTGTTGAAACTAATAAATCATGGCCAGTTCTTCCATTGTATTGAGGTCTCGAAGTATCATTTGAATGGTCTGTTTAGTCTTGGGGTGATTTTCAACGGACTCTGAACCTTTGTATGAAGGATCATGAGTTTCTAATTCTGAAAGAAAAATAAATGGCATTAAAAAAAAAATTAAAAAATTATTTTTACTAGAAAATAAATAACTTATAAATAATTGTGCAAAAACATATACTTCCAATGCAGGGTGTTAAATCTGAATTAATTAAACAGTCTGTTTTTAAATTGAGCATTTTTATGAAGAAAAATTATATTTGAATAAATTGAGCCCTTTTATATTAATTCAGAAGTGTAGTAGACAGCATTGATGATATGATGTTTTTTTTTAAAACTTTAAAGTCATTCAGTCACACTTTAATAAAATGATTTCGATCCATTACCTGCAATATGGTCTTCCAACATATCCAATCTGGATTCTAGAAGTCGGTGTGTATTTTCAATATGCTGTAATAATCTCAGTCTGCACTCTGAAGAATCAATTGCAGCTTCAGGCTGAGGGGCGGATACTGAAAGAAGATTTTATTTAATATTGTGGTTTGTTTTGAAATCAGATTAAAAATAATATTCACCTTGTACAGATTTCGCAAGTGTTTCCAGTTCCGTGTTAGTAATCGGTAGATCTATGGGAGTTCCGCCGGGACTTGCGAGCAAGTTAGACAATAACGTGGTGGGTGGGACTGTTGATGTTATATCGAATTTTTTTACTTCTTTCATTTGTGATGTGTCCAAAACTAAAAGAAATACATACATGGCATAAATAATATTTGAGAAATGTGGGAAATGTACCTTTACCTTGTTCAGGAATATCTAGTTGGTTATCAGATTCAAGGGGTGGATCTTCTTTTGAGGTGGAGAGTATTGGCTGATCTATGGTCGGCATTGGCACTTCTTCCTCGTTGATATCCATTTCTTCGTCTACTTCTAATTTCAACTCGTCTATTGATATTTCATTGAACTGAGGCATTTCTTTGGAGTCAATTTCACTTTTGGAGAGTATATTTCCTGGCACGAATCCATTTAAAGATAATTTGTTCTCTTCCAGTCCATAATTCTGTTCGTCCCATGATTTCGCCCATAGATATAATTTGGGATGATTCTTTTTCCTACATTATAAATACGTACATTAGCATTAAAAAAATATCTTGTACTGAAATATTACAGTTTTTAAAATATCTTACTCTGCCACTTCTATTTTACACTGTAGAGAAAATAGAAGGTCATAGAGTTGCATAATATTTCCAGTTAACTCGTGACTTTTCTTTAACATTTGAGCTCGCTGAGTGTCACCGGGAGTTAGTTCTCCAAAAGGTTGAGTAACAATACGGTGTAATCGACCTTCATAAATCCACTCTTGAGAATTTAAATGTTTTTGGGAACGCCTTTGACGATATGGATGTAGACAAATTTGACAAAGATATTTATCTGGTACCTATTGAAATATTTAAATTGAATTATTAAGTTCACTTGCAATTTATTAAATAAATTACCTGAGACTCTTTCTCTATATTGTGACACAATCCATGTTGCCAGCACAAACAAAGTTCACATTGAATCATTAATCCGTCTTCTTCTCCGAATCTATGGTGGAAATATTTAATTTTAATATCATGTGCAGTAAAATATTTTGTATAATATACATATTATGATGAATACATACCCACAATGGCAATTAATTATTTCTTCACGTTTCATATGTACAATTTTAATTTTTTCCCCACCTGAAAAAACCATTAAATTAATCAATTATATAAACTTATGAAGAGGAGAAAAATGTAGTTCATACTCTCGGTGATAATACACGACTGACTGCTTTCATCGGCATAATCTCGTTCTGCAGATTCCATGTTACAGCCCTGTGTTTGATCCATGTAGCCAAAGCTGGATCTGGTCTCGTCTAGATCTTCCCAACTGTCAATTTGTTCATACTTCTTTCTTTTTTGTACAGAGTCTCGATTGTCAGAGAATTTTCTCTTACTGGAATGTTTACTCGTCATAGAATTCAAGTTGATGGTGAGTTTTAAAGTGTTAGAACTTTGAACAACGTGTCCACTGGTATCGTTTTCATTTTTTACAATACTAGGGTCTGCTAATTTGGAGCCGGAGTCTTGTTTTTTATGGCTGCGGGGACGATCTTTACTCCGTTTCAATGATGGCTGTTGGCTTCGACTGGATCCAAAATACTCTTTTTCATATTTGGATGAACCGTCTGTTGATAATCTGTTACTTTGATCATTGTCATATTCTACACCGACCTCCTGTTTCACAAAAGACTCAGATTTGACGTCAGTTATTAGAGCATTTCTTAATTTAGGAGAGGTGTCTGAAAAACTTAAATTTGCTCCTCCAGACCTGACAGGAGTTGACATATTCGGATTATGGATGTAATTTGGATCAGGTATTTCTTCTTTAATGTGTGAAATGTCAAATTCACTTTTTATGTTCAGAGTTTGTCTTCTTTCTTTAGATTTCTGTGGTGGTTTATCAGGTTCGGTTCTACATTTGGGTGATCCAGTTTCTTCAACAACGGTTCTAGCATATGCCAAATCTGCTACATTGGGTGTTTCTCCCAAAAACTTGATCAACTCTCTATGATAGTGTTTCACATGCATTTGTAAAAGATTGTCTTTTCGAAAGTTTTTGAAGCAGCCTTCTTTTGGACACCGTAGTAAGTTTTCTATAATTTGAACTTTCAATGATCCAACATAAACTGTAAGAAAACAAAAATGTTAATTAATTTATTACAAACAATAAATCTGTGGTTTTAATCTATTTTAAAACATTAATAATAATTAATTACCATAACCATCTTCTAATGGTTCCATTGGAGGGACAACTGGAGTAACGGGAATATTGATTGCCGGTGGTGGAATACTTGATAAATGGACCGAAGAAATATTTGAATTGGTTTTCTTACTGTCCGGTGTAACCTTAAAACCAATAACAAACATGTATTCAATTAATATTCTATTTAAGCATCAAGAGATCTTACATTTGAAGAAGGCGATGCTTGTAAATTAGCAGAAGAAGGATTTGCTGTAACAGGGGTTGTTTTGATACTTTTGGCTTTCTGTTTTGCCGCAGTAACTTCATTCTCTTTATAATTTGAGTCTGTTGTATCCCAGCCAAGATTTCTGGATAACTTTCGGTGCACACTAAAATCTAATAATCCATTAGCGAATGGCTCCAATTCTGGACCATCACCTTCCATCATCCTTGCATGCATCTCACTCCGGGACCGGAATCTTCTTCCATTTTGACTGAAAGTATAAACAAAATAAGAATAGAAATACTAAATGTATTTTTAATAATTATTATATATATTTCTTACTCAGCTAAAATAACATCCCATTTTCCCGCAGATGTACCGATTCGTCTTCTTGTTAGGTATTTTTTCCAATTTGGTGGTAAACGATGATCAAAGACTTCAACTGACATTCTTGCTAAGCCAACTTCCCCACTCGTTTCTTCTGTAGCCTTTCCATTATTGACAATACCAACAGGTTGACCATTTAACCAATGACAACACCACTCATTTTTGAGAAAGACTGTTGTATCAACTTTGTCTGAATACTCTGTTGATTCTAACTTAATAGGTGGAATCTCTTGCTTTACCACAACTGGAGAATTAACAGATGACGGAGTTGGCTCTTGTTCCAGTGATAAGTTTGCTGAAAAATTAAATAATAATTGTGAATTATATATTGTATATTAAATAATAATACAACATACCTTTTTGTATTTTTTTGATTGATGATATTGGCGAGTCTTTTTCTTTAATTGCTTTTGTTTGAGATTTATCAATAGGACCTTCGACTTTTTTATTTTTCTTAAAAAGTTCTTTAACATTGAGTTTCCGTTTCATATCTCTACGCTCTTCCTTGCTACCGAGGTGATCACGTTTGGGATCAAATAAGTGATTGTGTACAAGCACCGGTTGAGGCACAACAGTCGGAGCGGCAGGTAAAGACGGCACCACTCTTCGAACACCATAAGGAACCGGCGATGTTTTTCTTTCACTTTGATTTGTGTTATTTGAAGATGTTGTGGATTCAGGAGAACGTGCCTTTGACATCATGGACCATTTAAGATTTCGTACAAAACCATCATCAAACTTTACTTCGTATTTATCTACAATAAAAAAAAAATCAAACACCAATTTATTGAAAGTAATATTATAAATTAATTATATTTACCATTGGTCAAAACTCTGCAAACGGTTGCAGGAAATCTTCGGTTATCAGACCAACGGGCCAAACATCTTTCCCCGACTACATAAGTAGTAGGTTGAGATTGATTATTTCCTGAAGAACTTTCATGGACTCTCAAACGTGGACTAGACATGCTAATCCATTCATCATATCTAAAACAAATGTTGATATTCCATTTATAAATATTCATAAAATTCAAAGAATATATTCAATACATACTTTTGATTAAAGTTATCATAACGAATGAGGACTTCCATTTCATCATTATCCACTTCCATAACGCGAGCTGGATTCCACTGTTCACTAAAATCTTTAACTTCGACTCGGGTACCAACTGCATAGCCATCTATAGTAGTTTTAATATTGTAAAAATATTGCCTAATCGTATTTTAATAGTTTATAACAGACACAAACCTTTATCAGACCGAGATGAAGAAGTTTTTACTTTAATCATTTTTGATTCACTTATTTGAGAAATAGGATCTGCGCCTGGAGTTGTAGGGTTTTGAATTAATGCTTTTAACATTGGATAATCCACTTGTTTCTCAATAATATCTGTAACAGGATTTACTGAATCCGTCTCTGTGTGAACACTTTCTTCTATGAGGCTTTTTAGAGATTGCAGTTCTTCATCGTGTGTTGCCTCAATTTTGGGTTCAACTAAATTGTTGAGCTTTTCATTTTTCTTCCTTCCTGATTTCTTTTTCTTTGAAGGACTTTCTGTAACATTTGTCGATCCGTCATTCTTTGAATCACTAATTATGTCATCTGACTGAATGATGGGTTTCTCAGAATGCTGTATTAATTTAGACTCGTCAATTTGAAGTGGTTTGTCTTCATCTGTGGAATTTGAATCTTGTTCTTCTTGTAAGACACCAATTTCTTCTTTTACTTTTATGGCAACTTCTTGGACAACTGCTACGGGGTTATTTGTTATTGGTTTTTCAGGTATATCACTAAATTCAACAGCCTCGCTTGTTTGACTTGGGTCTGGAATTTCAACTTCTGGTTTTTCCATTGTATTTGCTTCTTTGGTTTCTTTATTTATCGGTAATATTTTTTGTAACTCTTCTAATGATGTAATGCCCCATGGGAAAATTGTCGGGATAGCGTCTAGAAAATGTAACAAAACATATATTACTATTAAAAAATTACATAATGTAAAATTGTGAACATACAATTAAATACATTGTTAGTACAAAGGAACACTATCAATGGTTGAGCATAAATTAAGGATGGTAGTGGAAATTTGAAAGTTTTGCTATGGCAAAAAAAAAAAAATCGTAAATGTTGAGAATAGCGAATTTCATTCCTCATTGTCTTATTGGAATTTAACAAATATGAACACATACTTCATGATATGATAAATTAAATATGTGTTCATATGTGCAGCATGATTACAATCACATAATAAATACACTCATTTCTGTTTTTACACAATTAATAAATAATACAGCTTGAATTATAAGACCAGGTCTTTCTAAAATATTAACATTTGGAAATCCTTAAAATAAAATCACAAAGTATAAAATATATTATAAATTCCTTTCTGCAGTTAAATGGAAACATGCTTCATTCGCTGAAAACTTAAGTGCAATAAATAAGTATTGGGTCTGGTAAAGACAGAATTGAGTGCAGATATATCACTTCAAAATCTACCATAAATATTCAATTAGGTATGAAATATGCATTTACCATTTTTAAGAAGATATTTAGAAGTTTTTAATGCTTCAAAATCTAACTTTCTGAAATGTCTCGAACAGATAAAACATATCTTTTCTTTGGCAGAGTCGGGGGCGAGACGGGCTTGCGATATCCATATAGATTTAAACATTTCATTTTTGGGTAATCTATGAAATGTCACCCCACGGTCTCGCTCTCTGTTCGAAGACGAATCACAGGAGTTCACATTACACTTTTTGAAATTCATTTTCGCTTCTGAAATTTGAGAAACTGACATTGATGACTTATTCATCAAAATACGAGAAGTTCTACTGTAGAAATATTACAGGCAGAATCAGCACTCGACATGCAAAACTTTCAAAGAGGGTTCACTTCAGGTAAATATCGTGTACAATGTTTACAGGTTAACAACTATCAACTGTGGAAGTTCTCATTGTCGGTTCATTCTGCAGGTTCTAAATAAACTGTTTTGTTGTTATTAACTGTTAAGTTGCTAGTAAGCATGTGCAATGTTAGTACTGCAGCGAGGAACAATTATTATGGATAAACTATAAACCAGACTACGACACACACACATGGAAGGATTCCACAGATTGTATTAGAGGACAGACAGATACTAAACAATGACACGGGGAACAAGCGAGAAGCAACAGGACGCTAGCAACTAGTAACTAGCAACCAGTAACTAGCAACTAGCAACTAGCAACTAGCAACCAGTAACTAGCAACTAGCAAGATAGCAACAGTACCGAGAATACTAGCTTCTGCCAAAACAGGAGACACTAACCATTCACCTCGTAGCGACTGACGCTTGACACTATTCTTTTCTTCTTCGCATTATAGCTATTCTACCACTACTACTCATCCATACATATCGTATATTCTGTATCCCGATCCACAGTTTAATAAAATGATATAAATCTTCCAATTACTTATAATAATCCATTTTTTATTTTTAACCCATTCCACTTATTTTTTTAAAATATTAATTGAAATAAGTTAAATATTTTAATAAACTTAGTATATACGATCTTTCTATAAAATGAGTGGAGATTAATATAATAAAACAATTATAAACGACTTATGGAATAAATAAATGACTGTTGACAAGTGACAGTTGGAAAAGATTAATCGGTAAATAAACTAATTGAAATGGCCGGTAACTTCTGGCAGAGCTCGCATCACCAGCAATGGATCCTGGAGAAGCAAGAGCTGATGAGGGAGAGGCACCACGACCTGACGCACCTCACGGACGAGGAGTATCACAAGATATTTAACTTCTTTGCCGGCCTCATCCAGGTCAGCATCGTGTCCATGTCACTGTTCTTCTGATGGCAGAACACTTGGCTAATACATTATTCAGGTTTTAGGTGAACATTTGAAACTGAGACAACAAGTAATAGCCACCGCCACAGTTTACTTTAAACGCTTCTATGCAAGAAACTCGTTAAAGAGCATCGACCCCTTGTTATTGGCCCCAACCTGCATTTTTCTTTCGTCAAAAGTTGAAGAATTCGGAGTGATATCGAATTCCCGTTTGATTTCGACTTGTCAATCTGTGATAAAAAGTAAATTTGGCTATGCTTATGGCCAACAAGAATTTCCATACAGGTAGATCTTTTTGAGGTAGAGATACAAATTAATTTTGATTCGATAAATTAATTTCAGGAGCAACCAAATTTCCGAATGTGAATTTTACCTGTTAGAAAATTTAGATTGCTGTTTAATAGTTTACCAACCTTACAGACCGTTACTCTTATTTATTCAAGATATAGGACAAGAAGATCAACTATTAACTGTTGCTTGGAGGATTGTAAATGATTCTCTCAGAACAGATGTCAGCTTGCTCTACCCACCGTACCAAGTATTATAATAGATATACATATTTTAATTGTAACATCACTTAAACCAATTCATTTCAAAATAAACTTTCCACAGATTGCAATTGGATGTTTGCACATCGCCTGTGTTATTCTGCAGAAAGAATTGAAGTCATGGTTTGCAGAATTGAATGTGGATATGGAAAAGGTTCTCTACATTTTACAATGTCGTTTATTTAGTATTTTTTTCAAAAATAATTTAACATCTTGTATTTTTAGGTTCAAGAAATAGTCAGATCCATAACAAATTTGTATGAAATGTGGCGTAGTTATGATGAAAAAAAAGAAATACAGGCACTATTAGCGAAAATGCCCAAACCTAAGGCTGCCCCTCAACGATAGTGACTCATTTTCCTATTTACATTTCATTACACTCGTATTAATCTAGCTTTAATAAATAATAAAGTATTTGTCATCAAGATTTTTATTTAAAACATTGATCAAAATACAATATAAAATAAAAGATTGTTATTTGTTCTTCTCGATTTAATATACAGCCTGTCAAAATGAGGCAATCAGTGCAAGAATGATAATTATGGCGGAGTGACATTTTATAATTTGAAAAATAGATAGGATTGTTCGTATAGAGTATGGTAGTAATTTCATTTTTTTTCTTTTTTAATTCATGAGAAAAGTATTTTTTTTTTAATTAAGTATAGTACCGAGATGTATGAAATAAAAAAAACGAATGCTGTCTTACTCAAAATACACCTTTAATATTGGAATATTCATGGTTCTATCACCAACTGCCTCATATGTAAAAATATCATTTGAAATGAAACTAAAGTAAAAAGTTTTAGTTCTTATATCTAGAGAAATTTAGCTTCGCCACTTGAAAATCGTGAATCAAGTAGTTGGGCCTTTTTCAGTATAGCTTTTTTCTGAGCTTCATCAAATTTGTTAGCTTTTAAATCAATATCACGACTGAACGGTCTTCTTTCCTCTTTGCCAGATTCGTTTTCTTCTTTCTAAAAATTTCAAATAATATTTATTCAATACATATTCATTGTGAGTGATTCAATAATTTGATGATAATTGATTACCTTTTTCTTTTTTGCTATTTTTTTCTGATGTATGTCTAGTAAACTTTCATCCCTCTTGTGTTTTTTTTTATGTTTTCTGATAAAAATAAATTTGGTCAATGATATAATTTTTTTTAATGAAAAACCAGACTATGTAATTGTATTTACTTTATAGCTTGTTCTTGGTCCGCATCTCTTTGTCTAATAAATTCTCTTTCAGCTTCTGATTGCATTTTCATGGTCGCTTCTAATGGATCGTCTGTGACAATGCCTGCAGCTTTTTTCTTCTTGTCTTCAGGTGTATCAGTCCACATTGATCTGATATATTAATAAAAAAATAAATAAATAAAAATTAAATTATAGATGAATCATCTGACCTGTCACTAAGATCCGGCCCTTCTTTTGCTCTAAATTGTCTCGGACCAAACCCAAAGTGAGAAGCTTTAGCAGATGGAAGCTCCAGCATCCATTCTTCTCTGATTTTTTTGTTGTCATCATTGTTATCTGTTTTTAATGAGTCAATTTTCATTTTTAAGGCTCTTTCTTCTAGCTTCTCTTGTACTTTTGAAAGCTTTCCTTGATGAGTGATTGGCATTGGTCCATAAACATCATGATCATCTTCTCCACTTGTACTCTCTTCAATATCACATGGGACCGGTTGTAGTTGTGATAATTTCGATCGAATATCATCTGGTACATATGGACCTAAAATAATTTACATTAATTATGATAACTTAAATAAAGGAGCCAAAACTATTATTAGTATACTCACCAATATTTTTCGTAATATTTTCATTTGATTTAGATAAATGAGGCGGTAATGCTGGACCTTCGATGTCTGGGTCATTAGATTTAATCATATGTGGTGGTAAAGATGGCCCAAAGTTTTCAGGTTCTTCAATTTGTTTATCGGATAAATTTGTTTGTGAGTCGCAAGTTACTTTTACACTAGTAGTTGTTAAGCTTAATTCTTTTTTCACATCGCGTTCAAATGAAGAGCTTTTCTTTTTTTTCTTTTCCTTTTTTGATTTTTTTTCTTTATTCTTTGATTTTTTATTTTTTTTCAAACCCTTTTCTAAATTTTTCAATTCTAATAATAACGATTTTCTCATAAGCTCATCTTCACCATCAGTAGAATCTCCTACACATATTGATGGTTCATTTTTATCGGTGTTTGAAGTAGACCTTCTAGGTGATCCATCATTGTTTCTTTGTTCTTCGTGTGTTTCAGAAAAATCAGTATGTTTTTTTGAAATTATTTTTTCATCATAATATTCACTCTTTACATATCTTGATTTTTCTTGATTTCTATCATCACTTGTACTGGCACTTTTTTGCGATATTATCTTAGATTCTCGAGGAATTTGAATTTTACTACTTCTACTTTTTTCGCTGTAACTCTCTGACTTATGAGAACTGTTAGAGTTTCTATCTTTACTGTTTTCTCTACTTTTCTCTTTCGCGTGTGATCTGTGTGTATTTATAATTAGGCGATTACTATCTCTTGAAGAGTAAGTATTTCTTGGAGGTGAACGTCTTCTATCTGAACGATCATCTCTGCGTCTATCCGAATGCCTACTTTTATGATTTTCTCTGGATCTGGACCGTTCTCGTCTTCTATAAGTTGATTCATATCTACGATCTCCTCTGTTTCTCGATGAATCGCATTCCTTCGGAGGATCTTTACTTCGTGTGGTATCAGTTTTGTATCTTATGCCGGTATCTGAATCGGAGCTTGTATCATCAGAAAGCATGTCTATAAAATGAAATTAGAAAAAAAAATTATTTGATAAAATGAAGAAATTCATTAAATCACTATTATCTACTTTTAATAAGTTAAATAAATTAAGTTTTGATTGATGAATCTTATAATTTTAACTAAAATCTGTGACTTGCTTTAAAACAGCATAATCAATGCTTTGAGATTTTTTTGAATTTACTTTTTTAGAAATGAATTAAAAAGAAACAGGTCATAAAACAAATAAAACATATTTCATTGAGTTTATAAAATTTATTATGATTAATTTAATTTGTTTGCAATTGAGACAGTAGAAAAATATCAAAGCTTCATCAATACTGTAAGTATGGAAAAAAATATGTGACTAGAAAATACTATAACAATGACTTTAACAGTAAAATAAACAATTAATATTATTCAACAATAACAATTTATAATGACAAATTTATTTTTGAAAGGTTTTTTTAGCTTTTGCACTCGCATAGAGAATTGATTTTAAAGGTCCCGCGCTTAATATATTTTTAAGAGATTGCTTAACACTAGATCTCCATACTATAGAAGACAGAGCTGCAGTGACCACACATTTACATTCAGGACTTTCAGCTAACTGTCGAAGTTTGTCTTCTACATTTGGAAAACCTTCAGAGCTTGTTTGAAACGAGTAAGCTTTGGCCTCTATCGCTCGTCTGGCAGCTCCAGGTAATCGACAAAGATGAAGTAAATTGGATTGGGGTGATTTATCTTGAACAAAAGTGTCACCGTTTATCAAGATTCGCTCACTTTCTGCCTTTATAGCATGTTCATATAATTTGGAAAACTCTTCCAATTGAGCTTCTACTATGTTATTGACTTTATTTTTGTTTTCTCCAAATATCATTCGAAAATCTCCCTTATAGCTGAGACTAGCGATCGTTGTGTATAATTCTATGGATGAAAAATGTTCTGGGAGTAAAAGTAGAGAAGCACGCAGGGCCGAATCCAGATTGGATGATAGAGCCGAACGAAGACGAAGAGTTGGAGGATCCAATATTTGAACTACTGGTTTTTGTAATCTTCCAGCCAAATATAGATATTCCCAATCCAATAAATCTTCAATGAGACCAGACTCACTGACCACCCCGTACTTGAGGTTGATTGTTTGGCCAGAAATATTCATGGAGACCAAAGTGTTACAATAGACGGCGGCGGCAAGTTGTTGATATTTGCTCACTAGATTGGCCCCGCCCACTCTGAGTAGGGAGTAATGCTGAGGATAACGCTGGATATTCTGTCGGTGCCACTCATGCACTTGATTATCTTGAAGACAGAACACCAAATCAAGGAGAGCAGCACTTTTGTTATTGTATCCAAGTTGTTTCTTGGCAGCAGAACCATAAGCAACAGCATACGATATTCCTGGAGGGAATGCATTGATTATGGCGCGAAACATGTCACCTGCTAGACTCTGCTGCGCCTAGGCCACGCCCCTTACAGATGACTCCTGAACCTCCTTACAGATGGAGTGGACACTTGACGCCTCAGCTACTCTTACAGCTTTCTTGTCTTAATAACCTCCAACACTGACGTTTGTCATAACTAGTCGTTATTGCTATTTACACAACGATACTCACAACTATTTATTTAGAATTTATAAATATTAATAAATGCAACAGTAAATTATTCATTATCAAGTATATTTTTTTCTATATGTACAATGCATGTATCTATTTTAATAATTTAAACAATATGAAAATGTTGAATAAAGTTTGATTTACTAAATGATTGTGATGTTCAACTGTCTTTAATTTATTTAACAATACAAATTTGAATTATTTATAAACATTACCATAATATGTGTGGAAAACCATGGTTTTTATCTTGATGAACATTTTAATTTGAAAGAAAAACCATTGAAAATGTTTTTTTGTAATCTTAAATATTCAATTGCTAGTTAATTAAATTAGTTTAAATAAATAGGAAACAACATTTATATAAGTTGATTGACGGTGATATATATTGTATAAAATATTAATTAATTTTTAAATACAACAAAATGTTCTAAGCAATCCATATGATTTATACATATTAAGTAGTACGTGTTAATGACTATTCACTAGTCTTTGGTGTATTCTAGAGATATATTTTATAGATAATATTTTGGCGGTTCGGAAAATTTGTGGTTTTAAATGTAAAATATTGTAGAGACGTGTTAGAGAAAGCTATGGTTTTCCCACACACAGATGTCCATAGTGAAGTGTGGTTGGTTTTCAGAGGGAGTGAAATATTAAGGGATGAGGTGGTGAAGACCAGAACACAGAATATCTACGTTGCCAGTACTAACAGGATCTCTCGTAGGGTAACAACCCTTCGCTTGTCCTCTTCATCCCTCGAGCTCAACAATTGGCCATTTTGCACGCACACGACCCCAGGAAGCCGATAGAACTTTCCACTTCGAAAATATCTGAAGATATTTACGATTTCAACAACTTTTGACGATGATCGGTGAGTGGCTTATTTATTATCTTCATAATTAACATAATTTTACAATTTCAAATTAAATCACATCAAAGCTAAACACTAACAACTTTTTATAATCAAAGTTTAATCGGAAAACGTACCTACACGAATACATAAGTAACATTTTAATCAAATTCGATGAATATAAACATTATTTTTAACTTCCAAATTGTATACTGTATATATGAAAATTGGTGCATTTTTAAATATTTCGCATAGGAAAACAATATTATTATTTTAATGTATATAGATCTAGTTGCCGTTTTAATTTATTATTAATTAAGAATCGCAAAAAATACAATATATTTAATCGTAAAGTCGTATTTTAAATAATGTTACAGTTTTAATTGCTTAAATAGTATATTTTATGCCTTAAATGTCTGCGTTTTTTTGAAAATCATTTTCATTTTTTGTTTTCAGTTATCACTGTGTTTGATTATATATTACAATTTCTTTATTAACATAAGTTTTTACATTGATTGATAGAACAATACATCTTTGGAAATAGACTTAGGTGTACAGAGTGTTTACATCTTTTTACCTATAACTAACATGAGAATGTTTTATTTAAATTTGACATGAGTAATAGTATTTAATTATAGAAAGAATGGGAAAAAAAATAAAAACCCATTTACAAATTTGAAGGTTAATAAATAATAACAACGATAAAAGCAATATTAACAAAACAGTTACATATAATGCTTAAAAACTAAATAACAATTTGTTTGGGTAAAACCAAATTTGAGTTGAGTGGATTATTGGAAATTTTATTTTATTTTTAAAAATAATATCAGTTTTGGAAGTTCATTGGTAAAATGAACTTACGTTTCCTCGAGACATATTTGGTTTTATTGACATGTCTTATGATTGGGTTAGTCGGGAAGTTAGTCATTTTAGTGTAATGTTTTTTACTCAAATCTGCGATATTTGCTTTGATCATTTTTAACTTAATGTCCTCGTGGACTTCTTTAAGAAATGTGCCAGGTTCAAGATCTAAGGCCATCTTAAGACACTTGTTTTGGACAATTTGAATTTTATTAATATGATTTTGCCGCAGTAGACCAAGCTGGGCATCCATACAAGAGAATCGGTCTGATAATTGATTTATAAAGAAGTAGCTTATTCTTGGGTGACAGCTGACTACGCCTGTTAATAAGTGGATATAAGGTGTTAATAGCCAGGTTGCTCTTGTCCACAGCATATTTTACATGCTTGGACCAGTTCAACTTGGAGTCTAGATAACTCCCAAATACTTGACTTCTTTGAGCCAAGGAATTCGTTATTGATACTAAGAGGGGGGATGTGGGATCGCTTTCTTTTGTTAGTAAATATTATTGCTTCAGTTTTACTCTCGTTGAGTTTTAATTTCCAGCGAGAGTAATACTGTGTTAGTAGGTCTACAGATGCTTGGAGGCGTCTACGAATTGTGTCTAATCTGTAAGATGATGTGAATATAGCGGTGTCATCCGCGTAAAGAGCTAAGGAGCAATTACGAGGAATAGGGATGTCATGGATGAAGAGATTGAAAAGATAAGGAGCGATAATACTTCCTTGCGGAACTCCCGCAAGGATTGGATGCTGTACAGATTTAACATTGTTAATATCTACTGAGAATTTTCTGTTAGTAAGATAAGATTGAATAACTTTGGTGAGATATGGTGGAGTGTTAGTGTTAATTAGTTTGTGAATGATACCATCAAACCAGACTATATCAAAAGCTTTGGCAAAGTCCAGGAAAATCATTCCCGTACTTTTTTTATTATTAAAATTTCCTCTAACATGCTGTGAGATTCTTGTTAGTTGTGAAGTGGTACAATGGCCCGGTCTAAATCCGAATTGTTCATTAGGAATGACGCAATCCAGAGTTTTTCGCAGGCGGGTTAATATGACTTTCTCTAGGATTTTGTGTTTGATTATGGTTATGGTATAAAGTATTGTTTTTTTTTAATATATCAATATACATATATAAGTTGGTTTTCTATTGTAGCGGCTGACAGGACAGCGCAGATATGTATTTATGCACTTCCAGTTAGCGCTAACAGCCACAGCTCGCTTCCGTCAGTCCACTTGTCAACCGACTCCGCGAGAGTACACACGTGTCTTCGAGATGCTCTTGCATAGAGCACGCCCCCCACGGGGCTTTGTATAACAAAACCTCACAAACTCCTACGACATGTCTCAATCAGGAACTAAGAGAGCAGCCAGCTCCAAGGCCATCAAGAATCCAACGACCCCCAAGAAGACACGAGTATCGTCCAGGACAGCCATGAGACCTGTCGGGCTTCAAATAGAGGAGGGAGTAGACGATGGGCTAATCCGTCTATCTGAGGCTCCATCTCATCTTTCCGTGGAGAAAGAGATTGCAACCTTAGATGAGGAGCACGAGTCAGAATTTGGAGACCAGATTAGGGAGACCCTAGTGCAATTCAAAGCTGATATCAAGCTAACTCCAGGGAAAGAGGGGCAATATTCTGGTCGAGTCGTACCTGCTTCCCTCTTAGATTCTCCGAGCAAGGCTCCACAATACCAGAACCCATACTATTTTACCAATATTAGGATTATGTCTAATTTAAATCCTTGAAATCGGTTCGGCTGTACTTAACTACAAATGTATTTTCATAGTTAATAGTTTAACGATCAACTAAACTGTTGTATACTTGTTCTAATTCATATCAATTATTTAAATGATAAAATTCGTCCCCTCTATTATTACCCTCTTAATAATAATTTAAAAAAAACGTTGATTTTCCACTTAAATAAGCAGTATTTCGTGCAATAAAATTCTCTCGGATAGGCGAGTTTAATTCGCGATAGTTTTGAATAAGGCAAAGCGCAGTTAAATAACATACACGTAGTTTTGACCCATAATATGCATGCCCAGGTACGAGTATTTAGTAAGTTATAATATAAACTAACTTGGCTGCTCTGATTTATTAACATAATCTACTACAGTGGAATATTTATTATTGTTGGCTTACACAATTTACCTTAAATAATACCTGAAATGCCTTATCAATGTTGAAACCAATCCCTAAATACATATAATTCAATCCCAACCACGCTTTGATGGATAAGAATGCTTTAACGCAGTTTTTTGAATTATTAATCAGAATAAAAGTATTCAATTTGCTCATATATATAATATTTAGAAATTTTGTACAATACCTCCTCGATATCTAATTATCTTTCGTAATTATTGAGTTCGGTCTGTAATTAAGTTGGTACCTACTTTGCCTTCTTAAGTTATTCATATAGCCAGTTTAATTAGTAAGAGTTTAAATGAGACCAATTTACTCGTACGATATTTGAATTAATTATTTCCTTTATATCATGTATATAAATTAATTAGAAGGAAAAGCTAAAAAATATTCCCACTTTGACTTAAAACACCCCAGCCATTAAAGTGTTCTCTTTGAAGTTTAATGGGACAATATTTCTTTTAATAAAAAAATAACACTTATAAAAAATTATAAACTGTAAATTGTGCAATCAACTAAGAGCATTTGGATTAATGGGAAATTACACACAATATATTAATCTTACTTAAGATTATATATTACCAACATTACTTTAAAATAAAATTAACTAGAATGAAAAATAATGTATAGGTAATCGAAATTTATGATTTAGAGACGGAAAAATGAATTAGCAATAAGACGAAGATTGGAAGGACTGAAAAATAATTTCCGTTCATTTTTCAAAGCAATAAAAAAACGTCCATGAAAAATATCGAAGCGGAGATATTTTTTTAAATTCTGTATATTCTAAAATCTAACTATGTACATGTATATATTTATATATATATATATATATATATATATATATACATATATATATATATATATATATATATATATATATATATATATATATATATATATATATATATATATATATATATATATATATATATATATATATATAACATTAATTAATATATGACATGTAAATAAATAAACACCATGACCTCTTGGAATGTGTAATTTTATGATTTTACCACATACAAGGGGCGCAAAATATTTGCTTAAGAAAATCGATCGTATGGGAGAAGGGCAAATAGTTTCCCAGGGGGTAGGTGGCGGTCCAGAGGGCGAAGCGCCACCCCCATGTGACCCCAAGCCCCTCTCTTTCATCTGTTAGCCTTGAACAAGGTTGTCTTGGTGGTAAATTGCAATAACGAATCTCATTAGGTATAAAGTAATGAATAATTTTATGCCTACATTTTCAACTAAATATTCAAACAAATCTTCTGTTATAATCCAAAACATAAATTACTACGGCAAATAGACGATCCCATCTCTTCGTAATCTTTCCTCGTGTGGCAAACTTTATAGAATTCTTCCTGAAAACAATAATTAATTAAATTTTAATGTTGAGCAAAAAGTCATAAATCGGAAATATGTATTAACAACAAACAAGAATATCACAGAGTTATCAGAAGAGTTTATCTTGATAATTAAGGAGCTCAGAATTAAAAAGCATAGTTCGATTCAAATCGAGTAAAAGCAGAAAAACGTACACTTTATTTTAAAACATCAAACTGGAGGACGATTATACAAATTTATTATATTTTGATAATCAAACATTACAACTTAGGTTTGATAGACTTCGTTTTTTTAGAAGAGCGTTATATTATGAGCTCCTGAAGTATTTAATCAAAATCTGCTTTGTAATCATGTATAATTGCTATTGATTTAAAACTGTACATTTTGAGGGATTAATAACAAATAAACTTTTAATCAAACTTTTGTCTGAACGATAAATTCTCATTTACTAACATAAATAAGTAAATTGCACCATAAAGAAGTTGATTAAACAAGATATACTAACTGAAGAACTCAATACACTTCCTCCAAACCAGACAGCATTCTTCTGCATCTTATGGGTTACGACATTAACCTGAAATAAATATATACGTGATTTAACATTTAAATTATTTAAAGATATAGTGAAATTGTGTTTTGAATCGGCTTGGTTTCGGGGTTTTTAAAAATTAACTTTAAGCACACAACGCGATACAATAAAGACCATTTTCACCAGCGAAATTGATCGTTAGGTGAATTCCCACGAATAATTCAATAGATGTACATTGTGTACCGTGTACAGTTCTATTGTTGTATGTGTCGGGGATAATAGATAGTCGAAGGAACCTTATACAATATAAATGTTAAACTCAATACCTCGATGGAATCCTTTGAGAAGATTTGAGATGTAACAGCGCATGTACCCACGGTTCTACGAACACCTTTAAGAAGCCTTCTGTTGAAGTCCTTGAAGAGGGTAGACCCTCCAGAGAGAACTATATTTTTGCACAAACCTCTTCTACAGTCTATAGGACATGCTTCGATGGCTTTACTCACTATTTCGTCTAGTCCCATACTAAAACTAGGATTCACGAATTCGGGATGGAAGAGCACCTCGGGACCTGCGCAAATAAAGTAACACATCACTCAGTCAAGGTACAACAAAATCTCTGAACGAAAATACACACCCAAAAACCTTTCATATCCCACGTCGACTTCAAATGGCGAAGAGTTGTGAGTGTTAATTCCTTGATATTTTTTGAAAAAATTTCTATTAGAATCGTATTTCTCATATTCCTTGGTCACGTCGGGACACATATAGCAAAATCTATAATTTATCAATCGAAATCATTTATAAACTCACGATGCAATATGAACAGACAGTGTCAATTTAAATTTCATATCTATCGCGTGCCATCATCATAGTAATATTTTATTTATGCGGCGTATGCGATATTGACTACTAAAAAATTGACAAACTTTCTAAAAACAACCAAATTATTTGATGATATGATAGTTGATACACTATGTGATATTTAACGCTCAGTTATAAAGTAATCAAAAATAATTATAAATTCTAATAATTAAGTGATAAATCAATAAGGATTTTGAATATGTACTTCTCTTTGATATCTTTAGCGACGTCAAAGCTTTGGTGAGATGGTATGGATGATTCCCTTTCCCTCAATAATCCTTGAATAAATTGCGTGATGTGTCTGCCTCCTATGGGAATCTGGACTATCTGAGAGCTGATCGCATGTCCATTAGCCTGAAAATGTTTTATTCAATTTTAAATCCTTCTACAACTGCGACATTATGAAAAGCTTTAAAGCGTAACTAGTAATGCGAAGTGAGTACGTAATACCCGTCATGCAAATATGGCTAAATTTAAGTGTTTTATAAACGCCCCTTTTCCTAAAGTACTTTATTTAGTTATAATCATATAAAATTTATTTCAAAACAAACTTGATATATATTTTATGCATACTTGTAATCGGCTCTTTGACGGGGACGCAGCCGATAGATAAATGTAAAATTATAAAAATGTATAGTTGAATACTTACTATCGGAATGACATGTGTAGTTCCATCTCCACTATCCACAACAACCCCTGTCATGGAGAAATCTTGTGGTGGACGATTAACCAGTGAAGCAGAAAGTGCCAAAGCTGCTTGTACGGCTATGTGAATTCCGGGAACGTTGAAAGTCTCGAACATTATCTCTAAAACAATATATTATCTCTAAAACAATATATACAAACTATGCTAATGATGATTAGTTTTGAGCAGGACATTACTCGAGACATCTTATTATATAGGTTGATTCAGACAGAGTTGATGGCTTGATTTTATGATCAAGTTAAATTATTGGATCAAACAGTTATCACAGAAATTATAATCGTGCTTACGTAAAAAAAATCCTGTGGGTGAAATCTTATTTAAGCACTAAAAGTCCAACTGAATTTAAAATCACTATACTTCATTAGAATATTGCGGATTTTTTAAACTTTTTTTATTAAGATAAAACAGTTCTCACCAAAGAACCTACATCTCTGATGGAGCTTTATTAGAGGGTCATTTTGAGAGGGTTGTTTTAGACACAAAAACATGTAAATTGCCTTAATAATCGCCTCAGTATTAACCTTACAACCCAGGAATGCAGAGTAAGCCTGATAAAATATTAAATCAAAATTTTGTTCTTCTGATCCATTTGGAATTATTTAATTATCATCATAATGTAAAAATACGCACTCACAAATAAAAAAGTAACTAACTAGACAACAGTTTATTTAATTTATTACGTGTCTACAATTAATAACTTGGATGGACGGAACGTTTTGTTAATTGCCATCCCCCAAAATAATGTTTATCGTTTAATGTTAAAGTCATCCTATCTGCTAAATTAATATTATGTTCAAACATATTAAATAAGCTTTTAGTCGAAAGTATGAAAATTAAAATTTTATTGGTTACCATTTTCACAATTGTTCACTCACGAGGAGTAAATCCGATCAAATTGACTCAAAGTAGTAAGAAGGGATGAAAGTTCGTTATTAAAATTAGAGAAGAATTTTGCGGTTTCGAATTAATAACAATGTGGATGCTCCAGTTTAGCCGCATTATAAGATTAATTTGCAATTATAATAGGATGCAGCATTTTGTTCGGTGAGAAACCGTTCCAAATAATGTCAATTATTTAGTAGTTAGAGTATAATTAAGCAATATTGTTTACCTGCCAGATATTCGCGGTTTTTCGGCGGGTTTAGAGGAGGTTCAGTAATGAGAAAATAATGATTTTCTGGCTCAGCTCTCAAGTACTTGAAGATGCATTGACTCAGGAAATTCTCCATCAAATCCCATTCTTCAATACCGTTACTCGATAACACACTCTTATGATTTATTCAATAAAATTTATATACTTGGCAATATTCAAATCACAATAATAT
This sequence comes from Agraylea sexmaculata, assembly GCA_022606485.1. Lineage (NCBI taxonomy): Eukaryota > Metazoa > Arthropoda > Insecta > Trichoptera > Hydroptilidae > Agraylea > Agraylea sexmaculata. Next base: position 44,245 of record JAGTTH010004028.1, on the reverse strand, counting down.
TTTGCGTTGATTTTTTTTACCTTGACGTAATAACTGTCCGCGGAGAAATCCTGACTGAATGTATTTTTTTTGAAAACTTTTGGCGTAAATTCCATAGTTGAAGGAATTACAACATTCGGTTCTCTGTTCCCAGCGAAACCCATTTTTGTATATCTATGGATAAAACAATTAATCCGGTTTTAAATGTTAACTGGTGTTAATAATAGAAATAACAAACTGCTCACCCAGTGCCTATATCCAAAACACAAGCTGGATGATCGTTCATTTTATTGAAATAAGTTTAAATGTTGACCGTTCACTCGAAATGTTACGTTGGAACTAAATGAATATTGTATTGACACATATTTAATTTTATAATAAACACATCAGTATGCTTATATTCGTAAATACAATCATCGCACTTTCATTACGTCACTAAACCAATATGTATTTGATTGTTTAATAGATAATTTATATGAATAAATAAATCTTGTCACGTGGTTAACTGTTAAGTTGGGAGATTTGGATGTAAATCTTACTTGATAATATTATTATACATCAGGTAGCTTAAATCCTATAAATTTAGCCAGCAATTGATTCAACTCTAATAATTATTTATAATATAGTTGAGTAGTAGTGTGTAAGTAATGTGAGGTTAACATTAAATTATTAATGGAATACAAATAGGAGAACGATGGACACAATCAAATGAGACTGACAACTCTATTTACATACAATATTATGCATATAAAATAGTATATTTGTGTTCTGTTCAATCAAAGCTTTGTAATTTAAAAGTGAATCTATTTGTGAACGACAAATTTACACGCTCTATTTGGTTTTAAAACAACACTCCACATATACGAATCACATATTCCTAGTTTCTAATAAAATAGAATAATGAATCAATAAAAATATAATAATATATAAGCTATAAAATTAATAAAGAATATAAAAAAATGTTTTTGACTAATAAAAGCGTGTATGATGATATTCTTTACGGCACTTTATATTATAATAATGTTTAGTGGCAGCTTTAATTAAAGTGCATTTTGGCAAAATTTTATGAACAGCTTCGAAAAGCTAGTGAAGCGGGTAATTACAAATATTTTCATCAACGAGGCACCGCATCCAAATAATTATTATCAAATATTAATTCAGAATTGTAATATGTGGGTGGGTGACTATAGAATTGTTGGTTGAAGCTGCAAAACTTCCAATAAAGCGCTTTCTTGGTCAAAAGAAATTCCTCCAGGATTAAGGCAAACTTCGCCCTGCATTTTCAATTTCAAACGAGAATTAAAAGGCACAACTATGCTTAAGTTATTTACGTAATCGTATGATGATAATTCAATTAATACATTTATTATTTAATCAATATTAATGAATTACTTATATTCCGTATGAAGCGGTCGTTGCCTTGGAGCGATTCTTAGAAGGGAAACTTTTTGGATATTCCAGGTCATCGATTGCGAAGCTGAATTCACACATTTTACAGGTTTAATTTAACAATATTTCCGTTATATTGAAATCGTGATAATTTACATTTTTAAATTAAACATTTAAATTAGGGTAGAACTAAATGGACATTTCGAATAATGTAGGTTTTTCAGGATAAATTAATTCTGGGTTCACACTTCTCTGATGCGCTCGTTTCATACATTTCTCAACCCAAAATACAAAATGTATGAAACCAATACGGCGACACGTCAGACAATTGTGAATACAGGATAAATGTGGTGGAATTTGCGTTTTGTATTATAGTTTCCTCGATGTAGATGTCAACTCCATTAAAAATTACAAAATCAACCATCATTATACCCTGTATACTTATTATATGCCTTATGTATCATGCAGAAACCTTGAATGAATCATTTAAAGCCATTCAACTTATAATCAAAAGTTATAAAAAAAGAATTACAGTAACGCCCTCCTTATTGATGGGATTTCCTTGTAAGGGGTTGGCCAGGCCACCGTGGCCTTTACCAAGGTATACATATAGTACATGTGGTTTCCCAGGCCACTCCACAGCAATAAGTCCTTCAGATCTAGTTAGATCTTCCAAATGACACCAGTGGATACCGTTTTTGCCGGCACTGTGAATAAATAAAAATCAATAGTTAAAAAAACGTAATACATTACAATTGATGATATATATGTAATCGTTGTTTTATGGAATAGGTTTCCATAATAAGCACGATTCTACAACATAAATATAATTATATGTACATATTTACCAATGTTTTTTGTGAATATATTTATTAACTTGACTTATGTTTATTAATGATTTAAAAATACACGTTTTAAATTCAATTATCGACGAAAAGGTTAATGATAAATCCGGTTTGGAAAAAAATAGATTACCATAGAAAAACAGCAGGTGAATTAAACATATAATAATTTTTGAGACGGTTGTGTTTTACTTTGTCTATAAATTGTGGTTTTGGTATTGAAAGTAGTCATAAGAAATATGATAAAGTGGATACTATAAGTATAGATAGAGCTAATATAAAGTGAACTGGGTTATGATTTCCCCAGAGCACAGTCAAGTACTCTCTGACCTGCATCATACAAGCTGACTATACAACGAGATAATTCTGCCACCGATTATATCAACCGTTTCATATACGCATTTCGGTTTCAGCTTACCACTAGTGCTTTTTCATGACAACCTCCCCGCTGGAGCTCGATATGTCCGCTGGGGAACCATCCATTTTAAAATGAACAACGCCGGTTAGTGGCCATTTTAATAGCGACACTGATTGCTATGATAAATGACCGTATTTCGGTGACAACATCATTAGTGTTCATCTGTTGGGAATGTTACAAAATGAGGTGTCATGTGTGCCATTTTCATCAAGAACCCTTTTTGCATAAATTTAAAAGCTTATCCGGTTTAGAGTATACAACAATTGTGGTCAGGACCTTTGTGTGGCGGTTACATCACATTATGGAAATTGCCCAATTGAATGTTGCGATAAGGAAAGTTAATTTATATATCAGGATTATAGGGAAATGCCGACATTTTGCCTTTATTCTCCCACATTTTCGATATCTCACCTATCTAAATCTATATATTGTATGAAAGTTTAAAGCATATTATAATTATAGAATAAATGTCAATTTCAAAACTTGTTTAGGTTTAATACATAATATGTACGTATTATAGATAAAAATTTGTTAATTGATATAGTTTTTGCATTCATACAGCTCAAATAATCATAAATTATATCAAATTATAATTTTAAGGGTAAGTAACAAAATAAATACTATAGCTTGATATAAAAATTGCACAATACGTTTTTGTAATGATAAGCTGAAATATGTTGTTATTTGTTCGGGAAATATGTAATGTTCATGAACATTTTACACAAAAATGAGTACTACTTTCAGTCAAAGTAATTATCTATATTTGGCGTTTTAATATATTTTTTTTTATTTGCGAGATTTAATTTGACTAACTTCATTCAGATTCACAATGTCGACCCGATTTAAAATTTTTATCAGGGCATAGTTTTATTTGCCCGCCTGCAAAACTTTTCAATCATTTCCAAAAGCAAAGCAGTCTTTCTTCTAATTAAGGAGCGTTTTCTTCAACGACTTCAAGAAAGTTTATTGAGGCAAGTAATCCCTTTATACAGACAAATAACAGTTTCCCGAATAATCACTATGGAAACCATTACATTAGTAAAAGTACCTCTATAAAATATCCCAAATAAACGGTAAAATATACCAAATATACCAAATAAACGGTTTGATAAGATCCTTTGTTAGGATGTTAATCTCAAAACGTGTATTTGCATAATTTTAATACCCACAAAGGATCCTCGGAAATTATTTCCAAATAAAAAGAATCGAGATAATTTGTATAAATCTATGAAGGTTCAGTAAAAATGCACAAGAATTTCATTATTAATCGTTTTATAAATATATGTAGATTGAATATAGAATGTACACAGTGTCCAAACAAGAATGCAATTAAAACGATCAGGTGGGGTACGAGCATTTTTATATGTACAAAATTAAGTTTATCAAATTATAATGTTGCTCGACTCGGCTCCAGAAGTTTGAAAATAAATTTAAACTTTTCCCTCTGATGGTCCTTTTTACTGAAATTCAATACATTTTATTCACATTAAAATATAGGCTTTTGGTTTTAAAAAATAATTTTTAAATTCGGAAAATGTGTACCGTCAATGGAATATTGATAATTTTTATTACAAAATACCGATGTATGTATCAAAATATTAGGTATTAAAAAATTGGGATATACGTGTCTATTTCAGTTCGTTAAAGCAAAGTATAACAATATAATTTCACATAACAGGCAAACAAGGATTTACGTCAATTCATAATTACGCCTGTTGGTGCCTTCAATAAACAAATATAAATTGGTGTCTTCAATAAATAAACCGTGATTAGGGCGATAGATACTAATTCCAATTAGAACGTTAGAGATTATTAACGGTCATACTATATTTTAAAAGGAATCAAAAATCTTGAATCTGCTTGGGACAAAATGACAATCAATTGTTTAAAGGGCGTTTGGCGTAAAATTTTGTCTGGATTTATACAAGATTTAAAAAACATTAACATAAAAAAATGCATTATCAGGCAAATGTGGTTTCGAAGAAATATATAAGAACCGAAGATTTGAATGAAGTGTTAGGGTTGCATAATACTCTCAAATCAAGAATAATAAGAGTTACTGAAGGTGTTATATAGCTCTTAATCAGAAAAGAAGAAGAGGAAAAAGAGGGTGAAAAAGAAAATGATGGAAAACCCCTAAAGCGGCCGATCCAATTCGTATCTCTTAAGTAATGGATTCCATGGCATACGTCACTGTAAACGTACACCGTAAATACGATAGTAGAGTTGCTTAGCTACACTTATAATCGGTTTTTTGTTAGTTTATGCCTCGTCTGAGCCTCGAACGATGCACTAATTAACAAAAAAAAACGATCAAAAGTGCAAAAAAGCAACTCTATTACCGTCTTTATGGTGTACGTTTACGACGACGCACGTCTAGGAATCCCAAAATGTATACTTGTTTCAGAGATATAGACTTAAGATATCGCATGAGTGGCTAAATGCATGGTTAGTTCAAGTACATCAAGTAGCCAAAACATGAGTTACCTGGCAAACATTATACTGTAAAAATCTCTCTTCATATCTTCAGTTATATTTCACAGTAAAATGGGTAAATGCATTGTTACTACATGTCATATGGACTCAAACATACACTCAAATACATCTAGGCCCAGTTTTTACCAAACACTACTTCTTTAACATGTTTACAATATTATTGCGTTTTAATCACCAAAGTATCTTAATGGTCATTAGAAATGTGTTGAGTGAGGGAGACACACTTATGGTTTTATTTTTTAGGCAACAATACACGGGATTCACGAAATTGACACGAATTATTTATATGCAATGCGATATCTAATGTTTATATTTTTATACGATTTTGGACGTATCCTTAAATTTTTATTAATTTTACGCCAGTGTCCTCGGAACGGAACCCCTAATTTAACCTGTATATGCTAATTGTCAACGGTGTCATATATGTATAGGTTTGAAAGTGTTCCCATTTGTTTATTTAATATTGAATGAATGAATGTTGGTTATACAAGATGCTAATTAGGCCAGTACTAACCTACGGTGCAGAAACATGGGTTATTACCAAGACTGAAGAGGATAGGCTACTTAGGTTCGAGCGGAAGATTCTTAGGAGGATCTTGGGTCCTGTTCAGGAGGCACCGGGACTATTTAGAATTAGACGGAACGATGAGATTTACTCATTATATAAGAGCGTGAACGTAGTGCAGTTTATTAGGGCTTTAACATTAGGTTGGGTTAAAGAGCAGGAGGGATAGTATCGGAAATACTATCCAGCAAGCCTGTGGGTAAGAGAAGGCAGGGTAGACCTAGGCTAAGGTGGGCGGACGAGTTCTATAAGGTAGTTAGGAGTTTAGGAATTAATAACTGGAGGAGCATTAAGTGGAAGATGCTGGTGCGGGAAGCCTTGGTTCATCACTGAACTGGAGTGCTTATGATGATGATGATGAATGAATGTTGGATGGTTATAATAGGCAGTAACCCCCTTTTTTAATGTTTGTATAATAATATTGTATTAATGTTGCAGGTATTTGGCATAATCACGACAACACGGTGGCACTGTGTGGTGCTGGTCGTGGTGGCCGATAGTACAACTGCGCAGGCGCCGGCCGCTTTGGAGGGGCACCACCCCGCGCCCGTCGTCGCTCTTTAGGAAGCCCTGCCATGGGACGACCTGACCGTCATAGGGGCCAACACCACAACAAGCCCGATGGTAAGGAAGCCATCATAAATCACACTCATACTCATAACATACTACCTTCCGACTAGACCACGACCTTCCTCATATTACATACCCCAATCACCCAATGCTTTTCATTCAACTTGACTTTCCAACTTTTAAAGGGCCAAAAATCAAAAGCTCCCAAATACAATTTTTATTTAGATGGTGATCATCATCACAAGCACTCCAGTTCAGTGTTGAACCAAGGCTTCCCGCACCAGCATGTCTATTTAGAAATCAAAATATAGTAAATTCGTCTACTTGTTCTCCTTCTTAATGCCATACAATTGTGAGCCATTCTGCTTTTTGATTCGAATTCGATTTGGCAACGCTTTATATTTATCTAAATAAAATTGGGTACAAATGATTATCATTTGGGTACAAAAATCAAATGATTATGCCCTCACAGTTAAAAATGATAGAATATTAATATAGATAGATTTGATGATATTTATTAGCATGTTGGAAAAACAACTATTTGAATGGGGAAAATATATTAGACTACCAGACCTGGACCATTAATGAAGGTGTGGTTATGTTACATTCAATATACCATTCCTTACATTTGAATATTTTAAGTTCAATAAAAGGCATGATGTATAATTAAAGTGTCCTTAAGCGCCGTCTGCCGGATCTAATGTAAAACATTGCAAAACCAACAACTACTTATAAACGATTCTCGAATACCATTGAATACACATAAAAAATTTCATTAAAATCGGTCCAGCCGTTTAGGAGGAATTGAGTGACAAACACACGCACAGAAGAAATATATTTATATAAAGATGTAGATTATTCTAATGGACAAAAATGATTGTGGTTGGTGCCAAATAAAGTTAGTAAAGACGTTTGGATGTGTTTTGGCAACGATCTCACCATTCAACAAGTTTATCCAATAAAACCTGTTGAATAGATATGCAAGAAATACTCACAGTAAACACTTTGTATTCAACCATGATTATTATAAAGTGCACGATGGACAAAATTAATAAGCACAGGGAGGTTATCGTAATAATCTCCTAGGGTGCACTTTACTGTCGGTGGTAACGAAGAAAACTTCCGGTTTATTGACGATAAAATAGCAATGGTCATCGTATGGTGTTGGCGTTAGCTACTTTATTATTATCACACCTCTTAACATCGCCATACTGCTTGCTCTTAACCACCCTCGTCTTTTCCACTCTGAAGACTTTCAATAGCTCCTCCGGTTGACCCACTTCACTCTATGTACACTTCGTTCATACTGTCTTTTTATAAAGGGAGAAATTCGACTCAAAATATTTACACTAGCTCATCAAATAATATTTTCAATCATTTCCCGCATGAGTGATTCAAATATTAAAATCGCTGCTTTAATATATGCATATGTATAACAAAGATTTGTTATTTATTCATTTATAAATGAAGGGCGTGCGCTAATAACAGCCTAAGTCCACTTTTTTTCGATGATGCAATCATGTTGCTTATATAAAGAAGCATCTTTTTTCTTAAAAAAAAGTGATTTTTTAAAAATAATATCTAGTGATAAGCGATGATCTCGCCTTCGTTTAGTCCGATCGACTTAGGCTGTTATTAGCGCACGCCCTTCAAATATCGGCTTCGGTAATCACAAATAATAGTCCAAGTCCAAATAACAATTGATAAAAACCAGTAGTTGTTCAATAAAAACGCATGTAACTTTTATTTCATTATTGATATTGATATAAAAATTTTAGATTTTAATTTCCTATCTAATGAGTTTTACTTCAAATTTTTAAATCCATTAGAACATTATAAACGTTATTAGTAAAGTTTAAAATTGAGATTTCCAACTATTTCCTCCGATGGACTAAGAGCATTAATTTTTTCATACGTCATATTCAATATAATACTGTAATAAATGTGTGTTAGTGAGTCGTACTAAAGCTGGTGGTATTAGTGCGTGTACGAATAGACTAGAACTTGGTAGTATTGGTTTACACACATACGTACCGCACGCACACACTCTCATTACAATATTATATTTAATACAGCTGATACTTCAAAGTTGGATGTTAATGGTGTATTTTCACAAAAACGTAGCATCCAATATACAGTTATAGTATATTTCTAATGAAAAATTAATATAATATATATATTTTTAATGGCTTTAGATATATTGATGTCCCTTTTATACATCTATGTATACCACTTAATGTTTCAGTTTTTGTAATGTGTAATGTGAATGATAATGTATAGCATATTAAATATTATTATAGTAGTGCGGGTCTAAAAATTACAGAGAATAGGTTTATAGAAAGATGACAAATCTCCTAACCTGACAAATTAATGAATTTAGTCACTGCCGTATGTATAATCTTTGAAATGATTGTGCTATAGATAATATAAATTGAATGAAAAAGATAATGGAGGCTGTACAGAATGAAGGGTGGCATTCTGGCGTCGCGACGTCACTTCCGTATCCTAGGGCTGGTTTCCGATTTTAAATGAGGATCATCCCCTTTGCGTTGTTTTTCATATTATTAATACATTCAATCGTTTTACGATCCAAAGATCACATAACAAATCCATCAGCTTCACCCACGTATTTTAATATCTAAACAAATATAAAATTCCTAGCATATTTTTATACACACGAATGACGTTCATATCGTATATATATTTATCTCATGTAAATACTATTCAGAGTTTTCATTTTAGTAGGTATTCAAGAAATGCTATTGGGGTATAAATCAAGCCTTGTAACATTTATTAGAGCTTTTGCGGTCGCGGCAGAATAATGTAATTTTAAAATGAAAAATTGAATCTGGTTATGAATTGTTACAATGGACAAATGTGCTAGTTTATGATTAATGTAAGGCGGGATGCTGTAATATGATGAAGCTTTATTTATTGCTTAATTTTCAGGCATCACGACGTGATTTTCGAGTATTAAAATGGCGTCGCGTTGTGTCGTTCCCTTGTTTATGTCGGTATAAAATTTCATCCTGAAATTTAATTTCCATGCTGAAAACAATGTTGATGTCATTTTAGTTTTTGAAACGTAATGCTCCTATAAAAAATAAAGACATATTAAAAATAAAACAATTACTTACCGCAGCATTCTTTATAGATTTATTTATTCTTTATGTGAATTAAGTTGCGTTTTACGATTTACATAATATAGTAAGACGAGTGATCGTTTTTTATAACTTTTTTTATTTCACATTCGAAATATAACCACTGTGTAAGCATCCACAGCACATATATTAAGAAAAATATAAATTATTATAAAATATAGTGGTGACCAAAATAGCACTTCTTTCAATTTTATACATTGTAACACTTAATCACACATAACTCTATTGGCACAATATTTGAATATTTAAAATAGTAAGTATGATAAAAGCAAGGTCATTGTTAGCTACCACAAGTAAATCGACACAATGTAATCAACGACGAAATAAATATTGAGTTAATTTCGTTGTCATATCACAGTTGCAGTACATATAAATTATTAATACTGTTCACACAATTCGCATGAGATATAGAGTATAGAATCATTATGAAAATCATTTTCCGAAATTTCCTCTCGTTTGAAAGTCGTAGATTGTTTGTTCGGCTGCTTTGGCTAACTCTCCCTCACAAGGATCCGTGTCCCAAAAGGCTCCTCCACATGAATTCCTCTCAAAACACCTGTCGCGGTCAGCTCTAGTTGTCTGTCGTCCCAGACAACAGTCAACAATAGCCTTAATACAAGAAGAGGGTTCGTAATTCTGAGCGCCGTAGTTGCTTTCAGCGAAGCTTGGTCTTAGTGTTGTGACGGGTACTCTATTATTAGGTCTCGCAGGCCTCATGGTGGGTCGTCCAGATTGAGAGTTAAGAGGAGCATTATTGCTGGATTGAGATTGAGAAGAATAAGATGCAGCGTTTTGATTTGAGTTAGATCCAGAGCTGGAATGTATAATCGGCGGTGCAGGACGGCTTGGGGGTACAAGGGGAGGCACTGGTTCCAGTGATATTCCAACTAAAGGTTTAAAATATTCTTCAGGGTCAGACAAGACGGAGGGTGGTACTGGTTTTTGGAAGTTCGTCATACCGTCGTACGAGATTTCATCACCAAATCTATTGACCACAGTTGTATTTTGGGTAACTTCGGGTGATTGAGTTGTTGTCTGTTGCGGAAAACAAAAAGGAAATGGTACAAATACTATCGGTGCATAGATAACCTGACCCGGTTGACCTCCGTATGGATTCCAGCCCGGAGAATAAGGTGTGTTTGAATATGGTTGATAATAGTTATTTACTTGAGGTCCGTTGGGGACGATCGTATTATGGTACGAGCCAGGTAAAAATTGATTGTAAGGTATTTGCGGATAGCCCTGAGGGTAGCCAGATCTCTGAATGTAGTTTTGTAGTTGGGAATACCAATCGCTAGACACACTTCTTCTCATAGGTTGCTGCACCTGTTGCTGACTGTCTGGCAAATCGAATATTCCTCTCACGTCTTCAGGTAGTTCGTCTCTTCTATCACGAACATGTCGTCTTCTTGCAGCCCTTGCCCTCTTGTTAGGCTTATGGCCGAAGTGTTCTTCTGATAAATCAGCAGACCGTACATCTCTTTTATTTCCTTCGTTGTGCTCTGCGGTTAGTTTATGTTCTTCATTCACATGTCTATCACTATTGAACGATGACACTAAAGTGACGATGCATAACAGCAGTATAATTCGTTGAATGTTTGTAGCGAACATCCTAGAACAAAAAGAAAAACATATTAACTACAAAATATATATGTAGGGTTGAATATCTGTCGATATAGGCTTTCCCTAGCGACTGAAACCTAGTCTGATAAATTATTGTCCAGAGCTTGATGGATGCACAGACCTGGTGCAATACAAGTCTACAGTGTCTCTTTTTAGAACCCGATAGAGACTTAATAACCTTTTACAAAGAGTAGCCTTTTAAATTAACTCATTTAAATTGCCTATCCAATACACTAGCACTAGAGAGGCTAGGTAAAATATACCAGCGAAACATATAAAATATAGTAGGTATATGTCTAGAGGTGAAGCGAAACACTTCGGTGGTGTTTGATTGAATTACGAACTGACTTCTATTTTGGCATTGAATGAACGAACTGTTAATGAAAAGCCTCTTCAGTCCGTTCACAATACTTATTAGATTCCGGCTTTCCTTCGAGTACATGAATAATAATAATGTACAAATACTCCTTACACCAGCAAACAATACGCTTCGTTAAATTTTGTGTTTGCCTTGAATGAAATTAGTTTTTTTTCTGACGGAAATAACACATCATTTTTCAATAGGCCGATTCGTCATAAAATAAACAACGCATATTTTTGAAAAGACTAATTCTGTTGAAAACAAGATAAGAGAGTTTTTATTCTTTTCAAATTTATCGCCGTACTAATGAGTTACACAGTCGAACAGCAATTTGACGAAACCGCACTGGGAATCGATTTTTTTCTCATTGAAATATCACAGCTCATCACATTTTCGCACGAAAATATTGAACTCGAAATTTGGTCGGAAAGGAGCGAAAAAAATATATAACGAAACCGCGAATGGAATGTTGAAAACAAATTAAATGATTCAAAGTGAAAAATACGATCTTTCGAAGTCGGGTCACGTAAAGTGAAAATAACGGGCAAAGGATTATTTGCGCGATGGAAAATTTCACAGGTGAAAAAAATGATTAGGAAGATAATATAATATTTAGGTTTTTTTATAAAGATGGAAAAAAATCGTTACCAATAAGTCTGGAAAATCAAAACTGTACCCTGAATTATCAACACTATGAGTAATTTAAATTAACAATATCTTGAGATTCTAGCTAAATGTTTCATTTAAAAGGTGGAAATAAAAATTGAGCGATTTTCAGAGATACGTAACCGCTTTTATAAACATGTATGCATATTATTAACTGTGCCTATACTTAAAGCCTATATTTATTTAAAAAATTACCTTATATTTTAATCGAAGAGGTGATAAAAATGTATTGTTAGTTCGAAGTGATGCACACGACTGTTAGTATAAAACTGAATGCTAAACTGTTTGAAGCGTACTTTATATACATAATATGGTTTATAATATTAAACACACGTGGTCTTATCTAGAAACACTTTTACAATCGCCTTCCAGAGATCATTTCCTCACTACTAAGAAATATACGTTCAAGTGTTTTTACAACTGATGATTCATATAATATCCCACATGGATGCATCCCCCTTTATCCCAAGCGAAGGAAGGGGTAAATATTATATTTTTAATTAAATAAAAATACTACTTCAATGGGTGACCATTGTAACACAAGTATGTTTGCACATTTCCTTGCAATATTTTTTTTATATATAATAAAATGTACTTTCACATTACATTGATATAGTCATATTTAAAATTATATGTCTATATCCTAATGAATAAATTACATTAATTATTTTAGCGATTGTACTGGGGGTTTGAATAATAATGCTTATTTGATTGTTAAAAACGGATAAGGTAGAATAGTAGAAAAAGCTTGGCTGATTTGATATACTCATCATTGTAAAATCTAAAATTTGAACGTGTTATTATTAAAAATGTCCAAATATGACTCATTTTATATATAATATACATTAATAAAACAGATTATTATAAGATATTAATAAATTTTTCTTCTTAAATATCGTTTTTTTCTCTGGAAGACTGGATCAGGTTTTGGTTTATATGTACCTATACACAAATAAAAATATTTAAATTCAAATAATCCAATATCTTATGTGTACGTTATTTTTTTTACTATTTATTATTAACTAGTTTTTCTATAAATTCTAACATTTCCTTTTGTTGAATGTTTAAATATTAAAATTGCATTCAAATTCTTAAGATCATATGTGTGTGAAAAAACATTTAAAAAACGTTTTATGCGATAATAATTTGGTCAGTTAATATTAATATTTAACCTACATTTCCTTACCACGAGATGGTATTCCCAAAACCACAGTTAATATAAACAATTAATTTGAGGGCATATTCATTATTTAAAAAAAATGTAGATTTAAATAACATATTTGTGCTGAGTGCGTCATGTAATATTTTTAGAATTATATTCTTATCGTTTTTCATCTCATTTGCTAACCGACTCGTTTGTTCGAGAAAAATTATAAAATGATATTTTACAAATATAATATTTTAAATTGAATGCGGTATTAGTAGCGACCATGGGCGGATAAAAAAATATTCTGTGGTTTGATTGACCCGAATTTTAATAAATGTAGGGACTATGCTAATCCAGGCCACCTGGGGCTATATTTTCACTTTCATCTTCCACCCTTTGTCTTTCTTTTAAATGAAAAAAATGTCATCCTTGTTGGGAATTCATTGTACTTCAAGTACACCTGTGGGAACTTAACAAACATTGTTTCCAAATATAATAATTTGAAATGAAAAACTGAACCAATGAACAGTCATTTCCGATGCGTATATAGAACAGGACAACGCGATATCCGCCCTTTTAGTGAGTATTTGTCATCATATTTACACACCTGTGTTCACGTGAATCAAATTGAAATATCCTTTGAAAATTTGAACATTCAAAAACCTTTGAGTCTGAATCATATTAGCATATTGTCGTGTGTAACTATTGTTTCAGTGTTGTTAGCATATGATTAATGAATAACTAAGACACTCCTCGGTGACAACATCTGTAGCATTCTTACATCACTGCCAACTGATAAAATATTCTACTTATAAATGAATCAATTCTGTATGAATTTTTCAGCACGTGAATCATTCGTTTTATCTGATTTATTGACACGATGTCGAACTCGCGAGTAGGTCAATTCATGGCTGATGTATCGTGAGTTAAAGACCTAAGATAAAAATCTAATCCTACTTATGTTTTATCCTCTTATTTGTGATTAATCATCAAAATACGGATAATAAGATGTATTTTCCCACGGTGGTCAATTGTATTGATATTTAATAAGAATATTTGATCGATGGAATTGATAAATTCGTGACTTCACTCTGTAAAATAAAATAAACACAATGTGATGCTATTTTAGCATTCAATAGGCTTGAATCGAATAAAGTATGCGCATATAATACTGAATTATACTTATTATATTTTATAAAATGCCAATCCGATTGCAAAATTTATGTATACTGTATCTTAGTATTGAATTGTTCACATTTTACAAACAAGCTTATAAAATAAAAGGTATAAGAAATAATCATATTTTGATAGATGAATTCCATGCAGCATTCAGCAAGGCATGCACTATTTTACACAATCTTAGGAGCAGCAAGGGCAATTATCTTTTTGCAAGGCTCATTGTGTGCTTTGTTTAAGTGGACAATTAGCATATTCAGAAGCGATAAGAGCTTAAGGAAAAGGAGGCCGACGACGCCTGAAATTCAGGGTGTATTTTGATTATGCAAAGTGTTCCCTTTTATGCCAACTCCTGTTTGTATACCGTGTGTAGGAAACCCTTTTTGAAATGAAATGCACTACTTTAAATATGCACGCGAAAACCCTCACTTTACACTTTAGATTAGCCCCGCAAAAGCCCATATAAATGTGTAAATAAACGTTCTGCCATTCGAATAAGTTATAAAAAATATATTGTTTTGTTGTGAGAATGACATGAAAAGTAACCATAATGATTGTCAACGTAAATCGTTAATTTTTAACAATCACCAAATAAAATATTATCTTATTTGCATAAGCGTTTACATACTGTATTTTATAATTCTTAATATTATTGACACAAGTGATCAACCTTATCAATGTGTGATTTTATTATCAGTGGTGAATCTTTTAAAAACTATGATAATACACTAAACACTACACATAATGTATTATTTTGTAAGCAATGTAAAGAGCACAAATTATTTGAAATAGTATATATTTTCGATCATTTTAAGGATAGGAATGTCATAAATATTAGCATTGGCCGAGTGCGAAATAGAATTACATAGATAATGTCGTATAAATATGTATTTAAAAACCCAAGGCTACGAAGAGTAGGAATTTGTAAAAAACATGTTTTTCCAACTATGTATAATATTTATTAGTAGGCACGAGTAATTTAAAGTTTTAATGTAGTTCGTGTTATTTACTCTTACAACAGGATGCATTTCACCATATTAATCCTATTTTCTAGCTGATATACTTTGAGGCGACATATTACACAAAGGCCATATGCATAAAACTTGAAATTGTCTTATATCTGTGAAAAAGTCCTCGACAAGTTTATATCCGAGTAAACTTATCGGGGGAATAGAATAATAATATCTATAGACATAAAGTATGTCAATATCGCTCTATCGATGATAGTAAATTATAAATAAATTGTCATCCTACAGTGGATAAAAACCGTAGACAATGTTAATGTTAAACAAGCAAGGTAAATCAATAATATATTTTTATGAAATTAATAATAAATAAACCTCCGTCGTTAGTAAATATCATTGTTTCATTATTGCCTTTATTTATTACGAAATACCAGTTATCGTCTAATTCTCGTGGCTACGCTGATCAATTAAAATGATCAACAAAGGAAATTCTTTATACAATACAAATTTGCGTTCTGGTAATTCACAATTTCTAAATGTTGATCGATGATGTGGCTTTATGAAAACCAAAAGGTTTTTTTTTTAAATTGTACCATTCAAATGGTTCATTCATCCATAACCCGGTCTGAGCTAAATTTTAATTTAATTACGTCACATATTATATGTATATCCTCTTCAGGTCATGTTTTAGGATCAAGGAAGTGTATGGTTGTCAGGATAGAGGATTTGAACATGTTAACGGATAAGACAAATTTGCCGTGCAAGCAGTTCACTATTACTACATGTCAAACAGATACACTCACTGCATATATCAGAATAATAGCCCATTATGTTATGTGTATCAATACTGAGATACCACAGATATTCACATAATATTTTCACAAGGACTACCTCTTAATATGAAGTCACGAAGACAATTAGCGCAGTCAGGTTGTGAGGTCATTCATCGCCGTTAAAAAAAAACAACTATAACTGCACATCCCGACAATAATTACACACTATAAAAACTATCATTACCTGCTTCAATTCACATAATTATAACAACATACATAATAATATCTAATGCCGCGTAATAGCGAGAGTGTGGATGATGGCACATTCGTCAACATTTGCCTTGATTCGTCGAGTGTGTGGTGAATTTTTACATAGGTCAAGTTTCTTCAAGTTGTGTTAAATCTAGACCTAGTGTCACTCGGTGATTTACGCACCAAATGCGTTTCTTCAAGATGTAGGTCGTGCTACCAACTGATAAATCCTAGCTCGCCGATATCCAGATGTTATATCTTAATCTCGTGCTATCCCATTCCGGTTTCGTACCGAACGCGTCTCTTCGGCTCGAGTTGCCATTATCCAAGTTCTCTTGAATGCTTGCGATACACACATCGGAACCGCTATAGCTTTGACAGGTGCTGAAGAAACGGAATATTTGTATATGACACGAGATATGTACAATCTCTTGCCACGTAGCACATGATTTTACACGGCTTGAAGAAACCGACCCTAACAGTATTAAATTGGATTCTCGCTAACATTTGTACGAATGCATTCGCGTGGGTGTATGGGTGCACCATTACAGGTTATCAACAGATTTAACAGCCTATTAAAAATACGTTTCGGGTAAACATCATTAATTGGCGATTATCTGTTTTTCAGGCAATCGAAATAAATTTAGGTACCTTTAATTATTTAATTATACATAGAAATAGACTAAACAAAACATATCACGTATTTAATGTATTAGGAAAAAAAATTATCAAAGGTTTTAAAAAGTAAGACAAAGTGTCCCATCTCTTTTTTCCATAATCTAGGTACATTAAAATTATTCATGCTCTTGCAATGTTCACAGAGTGTTTGCGAATGTAGCATTTGTGTTGTGTAATTCAAGAAGTTGTGGATTATATTGCCTTTGTGAGAAGAACGTGGTTGGAGGAAGGCAGATGGGACTTTTTATGGGGTATTTTTCTAAGAAGAAAATTACAATTTATTGCGAGTCTCATACTACCGCTTTTTCTCATTCGAAGCTTGTTTAATGGAAACCTTTTAATATAAACATCAATACTAATGTGGATGAACCATAACACAATGTTGATCAAAACTATAGGAAATATGATGAGAAATATCATTTTAAAAGTCCAATCAATTTCGCTCTGCTGCTGTTTAAATTTTAACAGTCACAGAGGTCTAAAATGAATCCCACTATGCACAGCAGAAGGGGTGCGTGGGTGAGCTCAGGGGGTGGAGGGTGGTATATGACGTCACAGGAAGCTACCTTGGCGGAAATTGAGTTGCCGTTTGGAGTTACACTTTACTGCCAACTTGTCTTGGAATTACTAGACTGGAAAAGCTAATTGGCCGAACCTTCATCACGTATTAATTTTCTCTCATTTAGATTGCGTTCTTATTATAGGATTAAATATATTGTATATAAAGCAAACAGTAATATGTCAAAGCAATACGGGCAATTTCTCAATATTCTCATCGACTCGTGTGTTTGTTCGAAGATTGTCTCGAAGCTCAAAGCGAATATTAAAATGTAAATATAGCCAAGGTCTGTATGCTTTTCGTGCTTCCTGTCACTGTAGTATTTTGCATATTATATTTATAAGTCTCGCCTAGACCACAATATTCTTCATATTTTACTTTTTCATTTGGAAAATACCGCGAGAAGCCTTCCTCTTTCATATGTTTGTATGATAGGATGCCTGAACGTTTGTCAGAATTCTACAAATACAGGTAAACAATATGCGATTTCGCAAAATAATAAATCCAGGTTTTATTTAAATGCGTATTTCTATTCCAGTAGATCAAATGCCCTTTAAGTGCCTGTCTGAATTGATTAGATGGCTGATTTCAAAACCCCTGAAGTCAACTCTGTGTGTTAAAATTAGTAATCTATTCGACATACATACAATAATTTCTAAACACAATGATTTTATATAGATAAAACTGTCATGCGTATTGTTTTTACACAATGGAATATCGTCGTCACTACCACATGCGCATATTATACACATACTTCACACATACGCCACCTTTTAATAACGCACTTTATCACATTAAATGTTATTCGAAAGATCGACAAGTGACAGATAAACAGTACGAGTGGTAAAGCAGCGGTAAGTTATACGATACGAAACCTTTGGTGATAAATTCTTAATCATCGTTTCATGTGAGATCTGCCCAAATTTTTACACTTTTCGCAATAAATTAAATTAATCCTCAATTATTGATCTGATATTTTCTGTCTATAGTTTTCTGAATAGTATGTATGTAGTAATTCACAATGTACAGTTCTAATATTATTGCTTGGCAGACAAAGCATCGTGGTTAGTTTTATTGCTCAATATAATATTTATGGTGGAATTGGTCACTGTGAATATCAAATGAAACACAATGACCCGTAGTAAAAATATGTATGAAACGACATAGAAAAATTTGTTACGAATTACGTAAATGCGATAATTTGTATTGTTGTTGATTTTATCGTTACCCAATTCACATTAACCTGATTCTCTAGTAATAAGTGAAGTCAAACTTATAAATAGAATGTGTAAAAATGGTGGGATGTGAATGTGAATGGACTAATTGTCATGGCATGTAACTTGGTAATCAGCCTAAACGATGCAAACAAGGATTCTCTTTTAAGAGGATTTCAGTCAACCATGTTATGTTAAATCACTATGAATGTGATGTGTGCTTGTGGTCAGGTTATTATCAATTTAATTGCCTTTTTTATTACAAAAAACATTATTGAAATTCAAAGTATATACATAAAAAATAGATTTGCGTACGCACGTAATTATTATAAACAAAGCTAATTGATTAAGTATTATTTAAATTAATATATACACATAGCTTAGTAGGGATAGTATTAAAAATCTATAATATTTTATCTATAAAAAGCTGCTTTAAACAACGTAATAGCTCAGGGGATAAGAAGCGTGACTACAAATACTGTGGTCATGGGTTCAAATCCCACTCAAGTCAAGAATTTTTAAATTGATTTGATCGGTTATTACGACTGGGAGATCGGGAATAATATTAATAAAATCCCGATCGATCATCTCGATCCAGGTTTACTCTGATTTCCTGGATTGTAAGGAAAATACTGAGGCGATTATTAAGTCGGTGACCTGTGTAACTAATGATAGTTAAGATCACCGACAGACAATTAACACGTTGTTCTGTATTAAAAAAACCCTCTCAAAAAGACCCTTTCTAAAGTAAAAGCTGCTCGGAGCGTAATTAAATAAATAAAAATAAATAGTCCATCACAGTTTTCTGATATGGGTTTTGTTGAATTAAATAATTACCCTGTAAAACCATACTATGGTTGGTTCCAGAGATTGTATAAGGTTTATTTCATGAATGTATTCAGTAAATATTAGTGTTAAATATCACAGAAGTTTGCGGCAAAACCAGCGCTTGTCTAATGTTGACATTTAATAAACGAACCGAATAGTCTTAATATTTTAAATAATTATATACCCCATGCTACGGAATAACATAACATTTAAGATTTATATTTTCTTATTGTAAATATAATAACAAAATGTACGTGACGTATTGATGTAATATTTTCACAGCAAACAATTGAAATCATGTTGTACAAACAATTAATATAATATGAAATGTGGACCGCTCAATGATGAGTCATATGATAAATAATACTGGAGCAAAGTATGAGGTCATCTCACCTAAGTGTAATTTACATATATTTATAAACATTGAAGACAATTGAATATGTCCTTGTTCGTTGCTTTGTCATTACTCATTACTGTACAATAAGAAGATTCAATCGGTACATAACATCGGCCCTTTTCGCATAACAATGAAGCTGCGAAATGGTGATTGTGTGTGAAAATATTCACCCGGTTACCCAAAAACAATGATAATGTCGAAATGAGCAACTTGTTGAAGAAAAATAACACAAAGTCACACTTCAGCAGATTCTCTACGCAAGAAATAAAATTCACTCGACAAAGCCCTCAGGCCTCAAGAGAACTACGGTGTCTTCACCTCCAGAATATCAATGAGATAAACCACACCCTTTTCCCTTATAGGTATACAGTATTTCATAGCGTACAACTAGTATAATATACAGACCGAGAATAAGAAAATTAATTGTTATTTAGTAATATGTAGCTAAAGTATACGTATAAGTGAATAAATTATATCTGCAGACGTATTTGGTTCGGTGGAAATCTTTTTAAGTATGAGAAATTTCTTCTCGATTATAGCATTGGTGAAAAAGAACTTGTGCAGACCATAAATCATTTGATAAATTAGCCGCTCGCTTGACGTTACAAAAAAATTATACAAACTGAGCCAAATGTGCGAAGCCAACTAACTCACTTTAATAAGCTCAACTAGCTCGTTTTTAATAGCCACAAATGATTCCATTGAAAAATCTTACAATAATTAAAAGCGATGCTTTAGATTGAATGCAAATTTATAGCGTGCTTAGAATGTTGACCAACCTATTCTAATTTTATACCAGTGGGTTTTTATAGACTGATCTTGAAATATGTCCGTGAAAGCTGGATTTTGTGGAGATCTGAAAATTAGATTACTGGCCAAGGCAAGAAGACATAAAAGAAGTCTTAGAAATAAAACTGCTGACACGTTTTATATAAAGTTACACTTTAGATTAATTGACTAGTTGATATATTTTAGGAGATAACTGCGCTCAAATAAAACTTTGTTTTTTTTTTATAAATACTAAACCAATTTCAATTGCTAGAAAATTACCCAACATATTTATTTAATGAAATGCCTTTCGTACATTTTAAGATTATTATTGACATGTTATGATGTTGTGAACAAGATAGTCGTGACCGAAAATATTATGCTCGTAATGTAAAAAAAAATTATCACCATCCGTAATGATAATTAATGGACCTTTCAGCTGTCAAAAACGTAGTTCTAAAAAAATACACAAACAGTTGCCCTTTTATTGTTTAAACCCATATTGCATTATATCTAGATTTTTTGTTCAATACAAATTCCGAAAATGCCAACATCGTGACTCGCTTCGCTTTTAAATATGCAAATTAACCAGGTTTTACTATTGATCATTTTAATAATTTTATTACGTTGGTAAGATTGGTTTCCTATATTCCTGTCGGAGCTTTTGAAAAATCTTCACATTTATTTATAAATCTAATTTTTATTATATTCGGGTCAGATTCAATCTGTGGACGGTCAGGTGTTTTTGAAAGATATAAGTCCACGTACATCCAGATAAAAGACAGTTAAAAGAAATGTTGAAGAGAAGAAAAAGAAGCAGATGACTTCAACAAATTCCTAATGGAAAAAGGACTGGAAAAACAACCGTTACAAGAGAAGAACCGTTGGAAAACTCAGACCAGTCAGCATTTCATTGTCATTTATACAATTGCCATGTAACCCTATACTATTTTATTATACTTGGTTGTAGGAAATACTTAATTATAATTAAGGATAGTAAATGTTATATTGGAATTCGGTCGTTCAACGACATTCTTTCTCTCAAAAGAATTTATTTTAAGATATATTTTATCAGATGTACTTAAATTGGAGCGGAAGTATAATTTGGTTATAAAAAACTTTGCCAACAATCACCGAAATCATCTTACCCCTGATTTAAAAAAAAACCCTATTTTTATCAGTTCTCATTATTTGATTTGTAAAATATGCGTGGAATAATGGAAAAAAAATTGTCAACCCATACAAATTTATTATCTAATAGTTGACCTCAATATTATTGTTATTATAAGTACAATGGGAAATCCCTAACACGTCAAAAATTCAATTGTACATTTAAATAAAATAATATCAGTCTTAATGATTTGTGACATGAACATGGAAATTTTGCGTACCGACTGATAATATTTTCGTACAAAGTTTATTATGACTTGAAATTCCGGTTCATTTGCAAACAGTACTTTAAATTGAAATGACATTTCGTTTGGAATATTTTCAACATGGCGATGATTAATTTGTGTGACGCGTTGAATAATAATGCGCAAGAGAAATTGTGATAATCATGCTTCCTATTCGAAAAATCGATTGTGTTGTATGTTTGTATATATTTTATCACATCTAAACCACGGTATTTTATGTAAAAAATGATGAGGATGACTCACATATAATCTATGCTATTCGAGTTGACATTTTTATGCATCTTAATCGCAAGATGCTTAATATATTTTTTACATAAATTCCATAAAGTTCATTTACCCTAAAATTATTATTAATACTAATCAGAATATAATCCAATATAAATAACCTTGACCTAAGGTCTTTACAAAACTAGAAATGTGTAGAGTCGGCCTTTGTGTTATTCGCGTTTAAAGTTTATTGCTTTTGAGATGAACTCATCGCGATTCTGTAGATATACAGACATTTTTGAATGACAAAAACCGACATTGGATTCACATTTTTTATGCTACACACCCACTATTTGATCATATTTAATTTATAATTTCGATAAAGATGGACATGATTACATATCGACTATATTATGCAGAGATCATCGACTCCAATAATAATAAAGTGGGTTGTTACACTTCAGACAACTTAATATTCGAAAATATATTTTTTACACTTCTCTGACCGCAATAAAATAAAAAAGGTGGCTTCAATAACAGATTCGGGAAGAAACCAAACCCGTTTTGCTTATTATAACGGATCATTCGAGATGTGGGTTAAGTGTTAGTAAAAATACAGTAGGAAGCTGCTTAGTGCTTATCAAACATTAGTTCACTATTTTAGTTCTATGCCAATATTGATTTAGGTTAACCCTCGATTTCCAGCTAACAAATAATCAAAAGTTCTACTCAACACTCGATAAAAGAATAAATTTTTGGAAATGGGAACAATGGAGTGTTATTAATTTATTTTATTTTGTTGTTGTTTTTTATTTTGTTATCCTAAATAATATTCTAGATAAAAATATGTTATGACATTTTGTAAAATCCACTATTTTACTAAACACTTCCGAATTTCAACTAGTTTGTATTAAAATCTAAAATACAAACAAATTAACGTCTCTAAATGAGCCAAGGTAATCAATCCTACAAAATATTGTAAAAGTATTGGTAAATTTGAAACAAATATAAGAATTTGTATAGTATAGCATAGAATAACACAGAAACAATAACTAATAACTTCAAAACAAAAATAAACAAAGTATAACAAAATAAATCGTTATTTCTCTTTACAACAGTTACTTATTTTTATACAATAAACCGAAATTGTATAAATAGGTTTTAAGTCATATATTTGCATTACGTTTTTTTGGCTTTGTTTTCATGTCTCTCCAGACTTAGCATTAAATATAATCAAATTATAAATGTAAGAAACCGGATTTTTGTATCAAATTATTATTATACACACAAAGTTGTAAGCGTAAGCGAAAACACGTATTATATTATTTTATAATGAAACGTGACTGAGAATCAGAAATCTAAATTAATGTTTAGTTTGCTTGGCCCATTTTTTATTACTAATTAGTTTTTGTAATTTACAGACAACAAAGAATGATATTTAATACCATAAACAAAGACAGATCGAAATATTCCTATTTGAGAAAATAAATATAAGTTAGCGACATGACGATACCAACTATGCAAAATATCAAGACTTTTTTAATAGTCTATATTGTTATTCACTTTCTGTTTGTAATTTGTCCGGTTTGACCTTTAGCAAGATCGTATTTAAAAATAAAAAAGTTTTTTTAAAACAATGCATGTACGGAAGATATCTAGAAACATTTTTAGTCTGGATCACGATCACTAATAAATAATGGACGAGTGCCAAAAATGAAAATATATTTTGCTATACTTACTTCATCAATAAGCATGTGTGATTTTGTGAGAAACTATTTCTAAATAGAACAATGATTAATGTCTTCATTTACTTTTATAAAAAAAGGAAGAATTTTCTTCTAACAATTGACAATTTTTTTTTGTATTTGAAGAAAATTTATATAAATTCAGGTATTTAAAAAGCGACGTCATTGCGGCATACTTTTAAACCAAAATTCATGTCTTTTTAATAATGTATACGTTTTGTCTGTGACCAGTTTTGATGATCGTTTTGTAATCAGGAAACAAGCAATGGCCTTTCAAAACCGAAATGTTGAGAATAAATTAATATTATGTCTTCGAAATGAAATATTTATGTATGTGACAAACTAGCAAATGATTATACAAGATTTTCAAGAATTATGAAACTTCACAAACATACTAAAATATTGTAAACATAATAACGAAAAAAATACATCTAGGAAGTTTTCTTATTGCCCCGACCTTGCTTAGTGAAATAAACGATGTCAACGTACGATCGAATATTTATGCATAAGAATTTAATTTATTATTTATTAATAAACGGGTATCTTATGAATATAAATGAATACTTTATACGATATACATTCATAGTTTGTTAATTTAACAGCGCGGCTCCTAATCTACATATATTCGTTATATTTAATTAATTATTAATCGCATTATTTGAATACTGGATGGAATTCCATAATTATGTAAA
This sequence comes from Agraylea sexmaculata, assembly GCA_022606485.1. NCBI lineage: Eukaryota > Metazoa > Arthropoda > Insecta > Trichoptera > Hydroptilidae > Agraylea > Agraylea sexmaculata. The sequence continues at coordinate 19,359 of JAGTTH010004028.1, read as the reverse complement.
GAAGTAAGTTTGTAATTTCCACTATATTTTTATTACAGTCTAAGCGCTTATACTGGAAATTACAAACTTATTTCTTTAAATAATTTAAAAAAATTGTGTGTTTAATTCATTGTTTTTTGATAAATTCAATAGTCAACAATTGAATAAAACGAGGATGATTTAGACTGCGGCAGATTTTTGTAAATCGTCACTTATTTAGGTACACGTTTTCAAAAATAACTTTGCTCTACGCAAAAACTTAACTGAAGTTCACTTATTTTTATTCAAATGACACTTTGGTCAACTAGCTAATATTTCCGATACTCAAATCTTAAATTTAGATTATATTACTATATGATAATATTTTATTGGCGTATTTTTTGTATGTGAATGAACTAATGAATGCCGTATACATATATAATGTCCCAGTTTTGTTTAACGAAATTGTGAAACCTGATCCAGTACATGATAATTATTAAGGTCACAAGATGCACTATAAGTCGTTCACATTACCTGTTCAGGTGTGGTTATAGTTATATCCTCTGCGGTATGGCAAGGAAGACCACGAAGAGAGTGACACGACCACTTGACTCGGTGTTCAGCCGATACTACTTCTTGTACACAATATAACAGAGAGTCAGTCAGTTGTGAGAGAGTGGGGAATGAGATGCTCTAAAACCAAAATAAACTACTATCCAATGCTAATTTGAACTCATCATCATTATTACAGTACATACAATACCCTTGTTGAAACAAACTGTTGACTGAACAGTTACCGATACAATCATTAAACATTAGCGATAAGTATATCTATTTTATTAAATATTATACGTACAAATACCAGCGTAAGTCAAGATTTTTTTTATTGATTTGATCGGTTATTACGACTGGCAGATCGGGAATCATCATCATCATCACAAGAACTCCAGTTCAGTGATGAACCAAGGCTTCCCGCACAAGCATCTTCCACTTAATTCCTAAACTCTTAACCACTTAGTATTGGCCTAATTAGTATCTTGTATAGTTCTACTTAGATATCTTGATCAAGGTTTACTCTGATTTCCTGGATTGTAAGGTAAATACTGAGGCGATTATTAAGTCGGTGACCTGTGTAACTAGTACTAGTTAAGATCACCGACAGACAATTAACACGTTGTTGTGTCTAAATAACCCTCTCAAAAAAGCTCTATCAGAGATGTAGGTTCTCTGGTATTCCAGACGACTAAAATGTATGTATTTTTATCACGCATAATTGTAAATCCTTTCAACTGAAAAACTTTCACGGTCTCAGGTGGAAGTATTTTAGGTAAAGTTTAGTTAATGCGAGTACTTCTCCCTTTTACAAAAAAGTTTATGTTCCTATATGCGGCGCATAACTCTCATCTTTTTAAAGATACATATATACGCCCAATGGGACTTTTTTCAAGTATTTAAATGTTTCAATTAGGCTAGAAAAACATTAGCAGGGCTGTGAGTTGCTGAAATAAACATCTCCGACTCCGTTTTTAAAATTTAACAACAACAAAACTCAAGTCCGATTCCGACTCGAATATTTACCATATATTATTGATGATATTCACCAACTTTACAAAATAAATAAATATCAAATTTAATTTTTTTAAATAACCGGAGTCGTTTATTTTTGTGACGACTCCGACTCCACAGCCATGCAAATTAGTCCATTAACTATTTATTACATTCTTACCCCTTGTATTACTCTAATAAGCTTATAAAATTAACATGCCCTTAAATATTGTTTATAACAAAATCAGTTATTCGGGTGAATCAATTCAGAATGTTTTTCTATTTTATTCTTATTGTTTATTCAAAATTAAAATTTCCATATAAATCCTATGAATCGGAGATAGGTATAGCCAGTAAAATTCCCCACACAAAATTTTCCGTGAAATTGATAAAATAAATTTCCAATTTGAAACAAACATGCTTGTGAATATATTAAAAATACAATAATATAGTGTCGTAATATGTCGTAGTTCTTATATTATCAATAATTTATGCTGATACAGTGGAACCTCGATATAACGAACGTCAATATAAGGAATTTCTCGATATAACGAAATTTCTCGATATAACGAAATTTTTCAATTCCCCTTGAAACTCCTATCTATAAGTTTTATCAAAAAAATATTGACAAATCTCGATATATCTAAATCCTCGATGCAATACGTTCCAATGTATTTATAAATTAAATACTAATTTTTATTAATAAATAAATATAATATGTAGTAAGCCATACAATTAAAGTTGTATGGAATTACATTTGTGATGTTCTCGTTAATATTGCCAGACAATTGAACTAATTGCTAACTTACTCGACCATGAAAAACTTAGTCAATAAGTTATATATAATGGTAATGGACATACAGACTGGTCATTTAATTTGTTACTGTGTCGACTATTGTTTTGTCCTCCAAAGTTTTTGTCGTCTGTCTATTCATTATTTCATTATTCTGTACGCATATTAGAACAGCGTCCGAATATTGTTTATTCTTTACACTGTACATATTTATCTAATCCTCAAATGGAATAATGTTTTTATTTCTGTACTGGCTGTTTCTTAATAATATACCTACACACGGATTTACGGAGTATGTAGGTGTTAAAGTTAAAATTATAAATGTGTAGGTGGTCATTGTTCTGGGCATCGATACCTACATAATTATCGATTTTTTAATGTTGAACTTTAATGTTTTACATCCTATATAATAATGAATATAATGAGCAGTTAATAATATAATACGGAAAAGGTGAACGGACGGACGGCGAATGAGTACAGAATATTGCACAACGGAAAGAAGTCGTGATGAAAATAAAAGAAGATATACTATACAGCCTGAGATAATTAGTTAACCATCGAAATAGAGAAATTGAAAAGAGACATATTAGCAAAAAATAATATAAAGAACTAAATATAAGCATTCGCAGAATATAAAAATAATGAATAAACAAGCGGCCGGCCATGGGAAAAACCGTAAAGTACTTACTCTAATGAACCGACATGTCACATTGATAATCAGTAACCGCATATTATTATTTTAAATACGTTCTGCGTCAACAATAGGTTTATCCATGTTATAATTTGGTAAATATCAAATTGCTTGAAGTATTTAATCAGAAATATGTAAAATACTTTAATATTAGTTGACATACACCGGAAATTTTTTTATTATAAAAAGTCCTTGTAGTTGACCCCAATCGTCAAAGTAAACATGATTATATTTAAGCGAATAAAATACGAAATTATTCACGTTTTTAGAATAGGTACTCGATAGTTTGATAAGAATAGGTAGCAATAGATATGTACGTATAACCATAACTAACAGTTAAGGTTAAATAACCTTCATCCATCATATCCTTGAAAAAAAAACTATTTGTCGAATTTGAGCACTGTGAACAATTTCCTCTACAAGGTTTAGTATACTTACTGTATAACTGTATACAGTTAAAATTTATTTAAAACTGGATGAAAAATATATTTTTAGTATTTCCTTATCATACATACATGTATATCCTCCTTCCCAACCTTTCTTAATAACTATTTATTATACATAAACCTTGTATCATAATATAAATGAAATGAAAACTTCTTACTCTTTGGTCCATATTTTAACTAATTGAATAGATTATTATAAGATTGTTGAAGTGAACTAAAATAAAAATTGAAATTTATGAACAGGTCGCGACTAATTTTTTCATTATGATCAACAATTTAGACGTTAGAATATCCTATAAATTATACAATTAAGACAACATTGAGTATATGAAATAAGTGCTTGTGTGTGTTTTTTTTTTGGTAAATTATATTATTTCGATATCAATATGACGGATCAAGCAGATTAGTCTAAGTGAGATAATTAGTGTTGCCTTTGTCAACTTTGTCATTATCCACTTGTCCGGCTTTCTAATATCGGTGGTGTTGTATTAAGACAATTTTTTAGTCCATGGTTTTCTAACATACAATTGACTTTAATATCTATTGTATGGATATTGGAAAAATCTCAGCCACGTACTAGTTTGATAAGTTTTTCTTTGAAAATAGCTTCATTAAGAATAATTTATGTAGATTTTATTATTGTAGACCAAGTAAATATTGTACTGCTTGCTCTGAAATATACTTGCAGTGACTTATAATATTTTAGAACAATGCCCAGATGGTATAACAGATGAAAGGTTCTGCTAAATAGGGAAACAAACAAAGGTGGTGAACAAACTTTTGCCTACCTGGCTGAGCTCACGTGGAAAACGAAAATGGATGGCCACAATTCTTTTGACACCATATTCTAAGTTAAAATAAATATTTTCAGTTTTAATAATTTTCCTACATTTTCATAGTTTGTAGGGAAATTTGACTTCAATAAAATATTATATAATAAATTAAACCTACCTTTAAATACCACATAGATCATAATTAATACAACGTGTTTGACAGTAGCTTTTTGACAAGGGTAGCAAAATTAGGATCTGATTAATACGATTTTCATGCACGATTTATGTGACGGGACATAATGGCATTATGCAATTGTTAATTTCTGTTTTGGGCCACGACAGCAATAAAAGTCAATAATTTCATAATCTATGACTTTGTAAAAATACGTATTATTGGTCAATCAAGAGAATGGCGGCAATATCCATAACAAATATTTATTTAAAATGTAGTTTTACCGATATGTTTAAGTTCAGACGACCATTATGTTTATATCTAAGATTTTCGCACAAGAGAAATGTTATTATCACTTCAAAGTATTCTGTATTATGTCCGTCGATAAATTTGTTTATTTGGATAAGAGAACACGTGTAACTTAACATTTTAACGTTTGAAGACCGACCAGAATTATAAATAACAGTCAAGGTCGACTTAAAGGAAAAATAATTATTTATCATTTCAAGATGGAAATTTACATAAAAAAATAATATTATCTAATATTGAGATATAAATTGTAATGAATATATTACTAGTAGGTATTTCCACATCATTTTTTTTTAAATAATAATGATGGATGAGATGGCCATATTTATTCGTCTGACGAGTGAATTGTGTATTATGTTTGTGAATCTATAATAGAATAATTTTGAATATATAAATTTAAGAAATAGTTTGGTAATTCAGCAGTCAGTTTATCATGAAACTAATTTATTTTATTGAAAAAAAAAATTTACATAAGAACTTGGCGAACCAGCTCCAGCTCAATAGCTCAGGGGATAAGGCACGTGGCTACAAATACTGTGGTCGTGGGTTCAAATCTCACTCAAGTCAAAAAAAATTATTTGATCGGTTATTACCACTGGGATATTGGGAATAATACTAATAAGAATCCCGATCGATCGTCTTGATCCAGGGGGATTTCCTGTATTGGAAGGTAAATACTGAGGCGATTATTCAAAACTTTGCTGTGTCAAAAAAAAAAACAAAAAAATTGAAAAATCTTCCTTCCCCTCTGAATGAATCTTTCCTCGTCCGACAATTGTTATTATGAAAAATCCCATCAGCTTTTTTAAATAAAAAATGAGTTATATTTGTAATATCGCTTATTTATTATATTAATAAATAATTAAAACAATCTTCATCAAACTATGAAAGCTATTTACTAGGCAACTTTGTTTATTTTTTATTTATTTATTTATCTAAAATATATTTATAATTAATCATAATAGGAAAGCATGAACCATCATCACCTTGCCATTACAGGAAAAACCTAATGTGGTTCGGCAATGATGGACATTTGTCAGAATTATAGAAGATACAAGATAAAAGATCCATTACAATGTAAAGTAGGTACATATAATATTAACTTATGGGCATGTTTCCAGGCTCCATTAAGATTAAATAAAACTTTTATAGTATGGCGAATCGAAATGAGAATCGTGTCGGTCAAATGGCAAAACACTCCACAACTGATTGATCTCCGTTCCATCAATTTGATGTCACTGCCAATGCCATATCACATTACACTGCAATACACTTTATAATTACATCTCGATTGCTTCCTTGATTGTGTATCATACTGATATCTATTACATCCAACAACAGTCATAAAACCTAAACGAACAGACCAAGTTCTAAGAGGAAAAGTTAGATTGGAGCATGTCGTACAAAAAGATCTTTAAACACACACTCCGCAGTCGTTGAAAAACAATTTGGCTGATACAATATTGGAATTGATTGCTTCATTATTAGTTACTATACTGTATGTAGAGGGTTGAACTTTATTTATATAACCAGAAGACTTCATCATGGATTCAGTGAAGCTTCCTAATTTCTTAATAAGCTTTCCTCCTACTTGTGATGTTTCAGTTTTTCATTAAATATAGCTCTGCAGATCAATGATGAATTAAGGCTTTATTCTCCAGCAACTTCCTGTATATAGGCTGCACGTCTACATTTATTAAAATCGAAATATTAAAATATTAAACTCATCCCCCATCTTAACTAAGGTACATCCTATCTTCACGTACCTTCAAGCTTTCTAGATACCAATATCTCCTAATAAATATTCATTAAGGGTTGAGTCACATGAACTAAAAAACATTGTAATAACATTAAAAGAGTCTGAAGGTTTTAATTGTTTTCTACAGACCATGTGTTGATTCTAAACACAAATGATATTCATAAAATTAATACCATCATGAAATATGTCAATAGAGAGGAGTGAATCCAACTAAAAGCTCATCTTTCTGGCTTTAGTTAGGTTCTATTAAAATAGATTTGTGACATAATTTAAGCATTCACGATATTTTCAGTAACCATAAGAAAATAAATAATAAACTTATGTACATTTTCTAATATTTTTTTATTCATTTCACGGAACAAATGGTTTCATATCGTAAAAGAATATGTCAATTTGTAGAAGGCTTTGTGTTTATCTGTCGACCTTCTTCACCAACAAAAAAAACCTTCTTTCCTCCATAAAAGTATAATGAGGTGCAAAAAGTTAAGTAACTGGACAAAAATAATACAAAATTAACAATTATTCAGGCAATAAAAAACGCATGAAAAATTTTATACACTCCTTATTTGATTAAAATTATCTATTTCATTAGATGAGATATAAAATGCTCTTTAAGATTTAATTGGAAATGCTGAGTTTTTTGTTTTGCAAAAATCATACATTTTTGTCACGTATATTAGAAAATGTAAAGTTCACTGTTCTATTTTATATTGTACGAGGTTACTCAAACTATCATATTATATTAATAAAAATGTTATTCTTTGTATATTTTTTCTACAGTTAAGTTGGTTAGCTACTTGATGAGAAGAGAATCTTATTATTTTTGGTAAACCAGTAAACGGTTCGTTAAATCAAAGGCGTAATTCTAAAATCTATATTCGAATGGTTTCAGGATTCAAGTCACGTAAGTAGTTCTACTATTTGTAGTCGAAATCTAACTTTGAACACTTGCCAAATTATCAAGCTCAAGTGAGCCGATTCAGAATCTTTGAGACAAACACACGCTAATAGCATTTAACAACCTACGAAACAACCATAAACACTACATTTTATAAAACACCACTTCCTACCGTTTCTTGTAACAATAAAGGCTGAATGACCTCCACAATGGGAGTAAAAAAATTAAGATCAAAATCCAACTTCATACAGTAGAACCTTGATGTACCTCATTAATTCGACCTTTGAACGTATACTAAATATGATATGTATCAAATATATTTTTTATGTCGCCTATTTTCTTCATTTGAGTCCTTATTGACATTGTCCGACTTTCTTCAATAAATGGATCACATGGATCGAATTTATATCGAAGAATAATAAATTTTTTCCGAGTGTACATTGAGGTTCCACTGTTTTATGGGAAACTATTTATAAGGAGCTTCATACAAATGATTTATATTCAAAAGAGGAATTACTGTTTATCTTTAGTCTCTACATTAATTGAAGTTTTTAATAATAAGATGTTAGTGAAAAATAAATAACTAGAATTTTGTTTTTTAGATGAGAAACAGTATTTTTCAACTAGAATATTTATTTGAATTTAAACTATAAAAAAATCTGTTTTAACTATAATAGTTACAGATGAAGATTCAGCCCGATTTTATTATATATATAACCAAAATTAAATTTTAGATTTTTGAATACACACTTAACAATCCAGAAAACATAGATAGTTTAATAATAGCCACTCAATTTTTATAATATCACCCATGTCCAACTATTTTAATGGTTTATGAAAATGAGAATGCCAAACGAAAATCAGATTGTTTTATCGATGCTTTAACAATTAAATGTTTAAATTATGATCCATCAAAGTTTAACGGAACATAATTTGATTATTTTCTTTGTATGGTTTGGGAACCTACGAGGTACGATGTCAATATTTTTATAATTCCTATCAATTTATTAACAAAAAAGTGTCATATCACCAACTGGATTTTTTCAACATAGATCAGGAATATTTAAAAGGATATAGTGTTAGGTGAAGATATAAAAAATTGAAATGTATTTTTTTATCAGACCTGCTAGACTGTTAAATAGCAATTGTAGGAATTTAATTAAGATGACTATAAATGTGGTGGAATGCACTGAATATCGTTCATCATCGAAACAAAGGATTTGACTAAATAGACTGCATCATTTGCATATATTTGAGCACCTCAAGCGCCCTTTTAGATCTCATAGATAATTAAGAAATCCTTCACCAAACTAAGCTTATATTTTGAGACTCATAAATGATGTGTTGGTTTACTCGTCTAGTATTCCACATTTTGAATAATTTAATACATTATTTAGGGAATCTTCGCTAGTGACTTATTCTAGGAATAAAGTGAACTTTCGGTCCATTGCTAAAATATTCATGAGTTTTGGTAGTCAGCAGGTTTTTTTGGTTCGACTGCACCATAAACACCAAAAGCATTCGATCGATGCTATATTCATAAAATCTTTTGGGCATCTGTGAGATCTAATAATATAAAAAATATAATATAAGTTCTGATTTCCAATCTTGTATCAATTGTCATTTTTTTATTATGACGAAATTAGATTTGGAATTATTAATAGAGGTGTGAAATATTTGAATAAGATTGACAGAAACATATCAGGTTTTAAAAACCTATTTATATGACCATTTATGGGTACGTAAATATGATATTTAAAAAAAACTAAAATTAACATCCTTATTAGAAATGCTTTCGGGTAGAAAAAAATTTAAAACAATCATTGCACAATAGAAAGTTTGAAAATATAACCATTATACATATTATTAAAATCCTTACACAGTTTAGACTAAATTACTAGTTGTCTAAATATTTTATTTATTTATAAATACAGTGGTACCTCGACATACGAGCTTTTCGAGATACGAGCAATCGGCTAAAAAAATTCCATGGATCTGGAATATTTTTTTAACAGCCTACATGTGAGGGCGAGAAAAGTTTAGCGAAAAAGGCAAAGATCGATGAAGAGAAAAGCACTGATGAATATTAGGCAAAAGTAACACTTTATAAATCTAATTTATTTCTTTATATGCTCGTTTTGGTTTTGTACAATAAATAATTGTCATTTATATATAAAAAAAAAATTATTAAAAAACGCGTGGTACGTTAAAAAATATTATTTTGCTAGGACTTTTTGGGTGGATGAAACGGATTAATGACAATTTGTATGGAATTGTATGGGAAAATTTGATTCGAGTTACGAGCAAAGTTGAGGAATTAAACTCGTATGTAATACCACTGTACAAATTATATTATTATCATACCACTAGAGCATTATGGGAGATCCCAAGTCGCAGTGATGATAACGCAGCATTCGTCAATGGGAACATAAAAATATTATATATTAATAAATTATGTGCTAAATTCTTTGTTGATAGTATTATTTCGAGGGTAAGATAATATTTTTTAAATTCGACCCTTGGACTAAAATAAAACAATATCTAAATCCGCTTCGATGTGTAGAAAAAAATTGTTTTGGTAATCCTAAAAAGTTTGTAAACCTATGCACTATAATATAATATTGAGCACGCCTTTTAGCACCAAACTTATGATGTTTAAAAAAATGTAATATTTTTTTCAATGGTAAAAACCAGATTAGAATAAGTATTAAAATACATATTGTAACATAAAAAATACAACGATAAAGTGATCACTAACAGGGCAATCTGACTACATGTACATGACCCAATTTTAATAATTGTAAGCCTTTCAATTTGGCTGAATATAATTGAGTTGATTTTAACTTCGATGTAGGCTTTTCCTGAGTTAACAGCATCTGTGTGACGTGAAGGAAGTGGTTGTGGCCATGTTGGAAAAGTTTGCATCGTATATACTAGTCACTTCTGGTGCATTACTATTGAAACAACTCCTACCTATCAACTGTTTTATATCTACTCTTAAATAAATAAATTCAACACAATCCCTGTCTGTATGAAGAGAAATTAAAACAATGAACTAGTGTTTAATTTTTGGATTCAATATAATTTGTTTGACGGCTGCTGTCATTTTTAAGGTCGTTTGAATGATTAATGATACAAATTAAATTTTTCATCCCAAAACTTTTCAATAATAAACACAATATAAATAATGATTGATTACACAGTGATGGAGGACAAAATTATATTATTTTTATTTATTTCAATATTTGCAGTGTGTAGTTTGATTCATATTTATACTCCCACATCGATACATATTCATACAAAACAAATAAAATAAAATAAACTACAAAAGCCACACGTTATATTAACTCTATGTTTATGTACATTTTGCCAATTGCAGATCGTTAAATTCGATTTGTGAAATGTTTATACAAAAATCTCCAAATATTTTCGTGCAATAAACGAACTGCGGTTGAACGCGATGTTTACGTTTAATTAAAATTCTTTGGTTAAAACAAATTTCATTGAAGTGCTCAGCCGAACGTTTATTAAAACTATCGTTTGATAATTCAATTTAATGTTACCGCTGAAAATTGCCATCGTCAAAGGGATTTACGCGTATTTGTTTTTTAATTAAAACACATGAATGCGACAAAGTTTGAATATAAAGTTGTGTAATATTAGATTATGTAAGCCGAGTGATTAAAACATGGCCGTGATGTATGATTTTAATGTTTTCATACAAAATTGCATTCCTGCATAGCGTGTACATGTAAATATTCATAATATACGCATGTATCCAGAGAATTTAATTCATCAATAAACAAATGTTAATATAATATTCAATGACGATATTACGCTTTTAAAATTTACAGTGTCCTCGTTTGAATGAAAAGCTTTCAGGAAAATTTAATTAAAGCGTGAAAAATACTACAGATTTCGAACTCTACTCCACCACTGTCGATAAATTCATTTTGCTTCCACCACAAAACACCAAAGGACGAATCTCTTTTTTTTTCAGTTTTCCTCTGAATGAAAACTTTTATCGGCGCATTCGAACAAGCGAGATTGGAAAGTCGTGTACTCACTAATGGCATAAAAGGGACACTTTAACAATAAATTACCGATTTTAAGATCAGTTTGATAAAATAAGTGCTAGAGTACTGTATAGATTTGTGGAATACAATAAAATAATTAATTAAACTTTTAGATAAATCAAACATGATATTCAAATATATCTTGACAGTCCTAACTAAGTTTCTCACAAAGCATTTAGTCAAAGCGATAAGCCCAACTCAGATTGATCCGAGACACAAAGGAGCACGGCTTAGATAATAAACCAACTGACACTGTGATTTTCAATAGAAAATTTATTGAGTTTATCCATAATGATACATAGGATCTTCTTGACCACCACAAATCATAACAATGAACAGAAGCTTCACTTGGACTGATAAAACTAGTCAGTGTTAGACATTTATCTATAATCGAATACTATTGCCTTAACTCGTTAACTAAACTAAACTAAACTTGTGCTCTCGGTCTAACTGGACACTTCTAAACACATTTCTATCTAAGAAGATAACAACAAACACCGACAACTATTAAGACCTGTATACAGTGCAATTAAATGGTTTACTTTTTAAATATATTCATTTTACAACAGATGGTATCAGATGTATAATATGTATCAATGTATTTATTTATATATGCCCCAAGGCGCTTTATGAGGTTTTTACAAATTTTGGTCTGTCGGTGAGTTAATAATCGCCTCAGTATATACCTTACAATCCAGAAAATCAGAGTAAGCCTGGATCAAGACGATCGATCGGAATTTTATTAATACTATTCACAATCTCACAGTCGTAATAACGAATCATTTTTGATGGGAATTCACGCTAGTTTTGTATTAAATTATAATAATCTAGGCATTTAACATAAAATGCCACAATGCGTAGTGATATATGATAATCTAATTAAAGTTTTAAACATATGAAATTATCATATTACCTTCTGATATTTTAAAAAAATATATAAATTCAATATTTTTTTTAGAAAAAGTGTCTAAACTAACCAATTTCCATTTCGGTTAAATTCATTTCAATTGATGGTGAAGATTATCTCCGCACTGTAAATTATTGAAAAAGTGAATAATATGTCAACAATATATTTCATCTGTAACTATTATCGGTATTGTAATTAATACGTAATTAACTATTGATAAGGTTAACTATCAATTTGGATACTTTGCACTTGTTCTTGAATGATTGCCGTGCAATCGTATAGTGTATATAACTAAATGTTTAAAGCAAAGTAGAAGGTTTTCAGAAGGTCTAGAAGGCATTTTTAAAAGTGTGACTAAAAGTGTTGGACAAAGTTGTTATCGTTCTTTGAAGCGGTCACCAGTAAATACTTCGATCCTGCAACAGGCAGCTTGCCAATATTATAAATATATCATTATGTATAAACTAAACTATATTTCTAGTTATAATTTGTAACAAAAGCTCTAGTGCTATCTTTACTAAGATCCGTTTAGGACTGATGCACTGTAAATTAATGGGAATGAATCAAGATTCAGAATGCATCATGTAACCGCAAAATTATATTAGAGCGCTTCCATTGAGTTTCATATATCTTTTGAGCTGGGAAACATTAATTAAATTGGTATCTACGTGTTTTCTTGAAGCACAATTCAACCGTTGGTTCTGATATAATATATGATGATAACAAGTATTATTATTTTTTATTAATTATTCTTTCATACCAGTTTCATTACCATTGTTTATCGTGCCTCGTTTTACATAATTCATTAAAAATGATAACTCTAATGAAACCCTGTCAAAAGAACAAAATGTGACACGAAGGCGTTTACTATACATACAACTCATTGTTTGTATGATTATTCATTATTTTTTAAAGCCTTAATGTTTTTTTATACTAACTCTCAGGCAGTGTTTGGCCTTCGTCAAGAAAGTTTTGACATCAAACTCGTTTAATCTGTCTTCGGTCATCTTAAGTAGGATTATGTCCATGGCCTGACTAGTAAAAAGCTTTGAATTTCTGTATAACATTATTATACGTGTATTTTTATTCTAATTTAATATTATATTTCTAATAAGACATTTTTTTAGTAAAATAGCAATAGTAGTAAATTATATTTAAGGAGGTTTGGGAGTTTTCCATTGTCCCTTTGAATGGTAACATTTTTCAGTGCTGAAAGAGCAATTTATTGACTGAACAATAATAAAATCGTGGGTTTTGATTTGTATTCTATAGTAAAAAATGCATAATTGCTTCGAAAATACTCCTCCAATAGTTACTCTATTGAAATAGGTTTTTATTATACGTTTTATTTTAAGACAACAACATTTTTTTATTTTCATTTGAAAATATTGTCATACTCGATAATCATACATACAGACATTTATTTTTGTTACAATAATATGTAAGTGAATGAACCGGCACTACTAGATGCGCATATTATACATATACTTCACGCTATACACACTGTAGTGCCTAAAATCCACACTCGAGAGCAACAAAAAATTTCTTTAAAAAAACCGTAATGATCATTTGAATTGTTTACATTGTGACATATAATTTGTCATTAGATATATCGAGTAACTTTTAATGAAGCACTTTATCATATTAAGTGAAATACGGCGAAAGGTTATTAGAAAGATCTACAAGTGACAGATAAACAGTACGAGCGATAAAAGCAGCACCCTAAGCGACAAATTAATTTTATAAATTTAATATATTTATATCATTGAAGTGAATTAACACTACATCTTAAGTCTTAATACTATTCAAAGAGGTTCGTTTATTCGACAATCAAACAATTTATTTAAAATATTTAGTAATTCTTATTGAAATATATTACTATACATTTACCCAACGATTAAATTGTGATACCAGTTTCATAATATACAATTATTTTGGTTTGCTTAATATAACATCAGCAAATGGCATGTAGACCTAATTGATTTTAAATGATCCGGGTGTTTCCGGAGTATTATGTGTCGCTGATATTAAAATATGTAATATCCACCGTTCATAAATAGACAATAGAAAGCAAATTTAATATATTTTTAATGGATAATATAGAAATCATTTAAATATAGCGTTAATGTATGCCGGAACTGCGGCACAATGTCTTGTGGTATCTCCTTTAAACACTGCATAGGCGTCGCGACGCTCTAAAGCCCGCAATAAAACTACCAACCAAACTACTTTTTTCAAAATTTACAATTGAAAGTACTCATATATTCCACCCTAAGCGTCGCCTATCCTTTCCACGACAGTTTATTGTGAGCTCAACGAAAAACTAAAAGTCACATTTTCCCCTGAATTGCACAAAATGACACGTCCAATATACATAAACTTAGTTTGACTTTAACAAATAAATTGATTAAGTACAATACATATTCTCATCTCAAAAGGAAAACTACATATGTATACACTATCTCATTGTTCTTTCACGGCAGAATTCGACTTGAAGCAAATCTAAAGAAAATAGAATTCCTGTTTTACAGAAAGTATGTTTGTTATTCCTAAAGGGAATGAGAGAAAAAAATGTGTTTTCCCGCATACATCAATTTACCAATGTTCACAATCAACAAAACTTTTCTGCGGGCTTTCAAAGACAACTTATCGATCGAGGAAGGTTTCAGCTGAATACAATATATTTTATTAATTCAATACATTATATATTTTCTTGGGTAATTTCCGATACGCGAGCAAAAAGTAGTCGACAAATTTCAAGTCAAAAGTGAGTTAGTACTTAGTTCTTCGACTCGTTCGATTTGTTAACAATATGCTATAAAATCTACTTTGCAATCTGTTTCTTATATATGGCTTATCACTTATCAGTAAACTAAGTTTTAAACTTTAATTAATATTACCAAATGAAGTATATTTAATATTGAAGGATCGTTATTGGGGAAAATATTAATTCAAAAGCAGCAAAATCTGTGCAACTCGTGTTTTCATTTTCTTTTACCAAATTTTTCAAACGTTTTTTATTAACAGTAAATATCATAAATATGAAATATTGTTAAAAATAATAAGCCTGATTGAGTTTTTATCTCAATATTAACACTTCTATTAAAATATACTTATATCCAGCGTAAAACCAAAATTATGCCATTCATAATTTTTTCTACACCTACAATAATTTGAATCAGTTCTAATCACACATCTCTTATTTTATAATATCTTAATAATCTATTGTATTTTATAAAAAAATACAATAAAAATGTTGGCTTCTTCCTTAGGGGTGTTAAAAGTCGTATCGAAATTGAATTCCACGCGCCTTGCTGACAAATGACAGTCGGGTAGTCTCCCTGGACTTCCTGGCCCCCCCTTTCAGCCCCCCTGTGAACCCCCATCTCATATCTTTCGAAAGGGACGGCTTCTCTTAAGCCTCTAGATATTGAGCATTCTCCTTCTCTTCCTTACACAAATACCCCGGCATTACAATTACCATCTTAAAATATATGCATAATAAATGGCGAGGGTCAATAAATAAACCGACTTTGTCAAATTATACTTTTCAACTTTTGCTTATATTAATTTTTCAGCCAGCACTAATCTTGTTGGGAAGTTCACACAGAGCGTCCGAAGAATCGTCCAAGACGTCAAAGACGAAGGAACATCAAGTAAGCAAACATTTATTAATTTACCGAAAAAAAAATCATAAAACCCAATTAGCCATTATTAATATAATACACGTTTATCTTTAATATAATTATTTCAGGCGGTCAGACTAAAGAGGAAGTCATCGAAACAAACGAACGTCTTCGAGCTGTAAGGATTCGATTAGATGAATCATATGACACGGCCAAAAAGTCACTGGTCAATCTTATGGCTCGCTATGGAGACAGCAAGTCTCAAAGAAACATCTTCCAAAGATACAACCTGCTCAAGATCATGATCAAGGTGGGAAACATGTACAAGAATCTACAATATCAAATACTACTGTGATACAATACATTTATTTTTTATTTCTTTAGTGTATTTATTATTAATTGGACAGATGCTGTTTTAAATTTAATTATTACAGGGCTGTGAGCAACATGATGAAAATTCATAACGGGCTTCATTTCCTTCAGAAGCTATTTACTTACTATCTTGACTTATTATTATATTCTATCCCAATGCTGGTTTCTGGTATATTCTGCATATCTTGGGTTTTCTAGCATTAGCTATAAATATAACCATTTCAACTTGTCTTTTATGTTATATTATAGTTTATACAATATGATAATAATAGTTAAAGATATCTGTATTATTCCAAAATAGTTATACCAGTTTTGTTATACCTACCTGTTCTCACTTTTTATTTGAGCACTATATACTAACGATACTAACCAACAATTTTATAGTTTGCTATAAAATACAGACGGCCCACAACCGACATCATCAATAACTGTATCTTCGTGAATTGCTGCTATTAAATTTTACATAAAAGTCAAGTCAATTCAATAAGTAGACTTGAAATTTTTAATATTTTTTCAATAATTTATTTTGTGAATACAAGTTATTATTTTCATCTAAAATTCTTAATTGATCATCCCATCTCTCTACATCCCAACATTTAATTTTTGTGTATTAATATGGAACAAAACCATAAAAGTATAGTGCATTTTAATATTATAAAATATTTTATTGAATATGTATTTAAAAATATAATATACATATAAATAGAAATATATAATTATTATTGTATCGATTATAAAATTTATTTAAAAATTTCAGGATGTTATTCGGCTTGAGACACAGTATTGGACACTGGTAGACATTCCGAAGCAAGAGAAACAAGAGACGGTTCCTGCGTTTGTTTTACGCGCCTGCGCTATAATGGAAAAGACTCATAAGTCCGGAGAAGGAGTCAAAACTTCATCAAAGTTGGCTGAAGAGGCAGCTGAAAAGAAGGAAAGGATTGAAAGATTGAGCGGTGGGTTGTATTAACAAAATTCAAGCATTCTGGTTCAAAACTAATGTTCAAATCAGTTTATTTATTATTTTACTGTATACAACATTGTTAAATGATATCTACATTCTTAAGATTTATTAATCAATTGAATGAGTCTTGCAAAATATGTTTTACAAGATTCATTCTTTATTCTTTCAATCAACCAAAAATATGTTGTGCCATATATAAAGAGCAGAAATATGTTCACATTCATTAAAAATCAAAACTAACAACTTAATTTTGGCAGATTTTACAGCATTAATACGCTCAAAACTATCATGTGAGTTAAAATTACTAACCGACTTCAAACCTTATCCAAATGATGACTATTTTCCCCTTTTTTGGAAAAGCTGCCCTATATTTTTTTTACTACCTTCAAGTTGTTCTTATATTTTACTTTATAAATGTAATAATCTACAATACTACGGACTATTCATTCAGACAATAGTAGAATTTAGCAAATTTATATTTTGTAGTTGAATTCTTGTCCATTGTTTAATGTAAGTGAAATTGTAATAACTACCCTAATGTCAAGTCATATTTGTATTAATAAATTTTTTTTGTAATCCCAACCATTTTTAAAATTTAACAAATAGGAATACCTACATACTTATTCTCTTTACCCTCAAATTCATAATTATTTATAGTAGTGCAGGTAATATTATTTATAGGTATATAAAAATTAAAGGTTCATTGTAATGTTACAGATATGACTACTGCTCAAATAGAAGCTGAAAATACTCAAATGACAAATGATCTCTATCGTCTACTCAAAAAATATTCCGGACTCAGGAATCTCATCAGAGAGCTTAAGGTGATTGTAAAATTTATTATTAATTTTTTTTTATTGTATTATTGATTTACTTTTGTATGTTCTAGTCGGAATATGTCAATTCAAAAGTCTATCCGATGTTTCCACGCTACACTATGCTCAAGGATATGATTAAAGATATCATACATGACCCAGATTATATGGAAGTGTGTCATGAAGTTGATTAATAATGAAATTCATTCACAGCAAGTATTAAAAATAAAAGGAAATAAAATTGCACGGTATGAAGACGGCTCACAAAAATATGTCATTTGAAGATGAAGAAAAGAAAATTTGAATTGTTCAAAGTTATTCGTTGTATTTAGAAGCATTAGACCATTTACAATTAGTTATGGTGTCTGTAGTAATTTGATGGGCAACGCAAAAGTTTAAGCAAGCATGTGTGTATTATCATTGTTTATTTCGTACAAAATACACAGTCAATAGATATTATTCTGAAACTATACATTATTTAAACATATTAGTACACAATCCATTAGTTGTATGTGTAAATTAGTTTGTATTTATTAAAAAAAATATCGGTTCAAAATTTTTATTGCACTTTTTACTAGGAAAAAGTGTAAAATTATCATTCAATACATATTTTTTGATAAATTTATCACAGACAAAATGGGCCTGAGATAATAACACCAAAAATCAATAATGATAATGTCCATCGTTAACAATAAGATTTTAAACTCATTATTTTTTATTATAAATCAAAAGCAAAGTATTTAACACTACCATTTGTTATACTTATAAGATATACCATAGTTTACCGCTGAATTAAGTGTATTGCATTAATGTATGTATTCAATGCAATTGAATAAAATGAGCAATTTATGTAAAACAATAGAATAAGTTCTCCAAATAAATTGATTAAATGTGATAAAAAAAAACATCATATCTAATCTGTGTTCATATTTGCAAAAAAATAGTGATGGGTTATACAAACAACATTTTGTGACTAAGATATTTGTTCCATTGAATTATTGTATTAGAAATTATATCAATTCATAAATTATTAAGTATAAATCATTACATTGTCCTCTTAATTAATGACACTTGTTAAATTTTAATATTGTTTTGCTTATAGTCTACAAATTGTGTCTGCAATGGGATTTGAGTCTCAAGTAATACATATATATTTCCCTATAAAAGAGGACTCAAACTTCACTAATACCAACATTCTATTATAATCAATAATATTGTTTTATTTTTGTATTTAAATATATATGAACTTTTAAAG
>JAGTTH010004026.1:0-16925 GCA_022606485.1 Agraylea sexmaculata | reverse complement strand
AATTGTAAAAAAAACAAGCAGATGAGTTTAAAAGAGGCAACACTAATTGTCCCACGCAGTCTCGTCTACTTAGTTCGACATCTTGATATTTATATATCCAGTTGTATGGCCTGCTAATATATTTAAAACTATAAGATTTCATATAAATAAAAAAAGTATTTTTAATGTACACATTTTATTACAAAACAATAATTTATTTTTTTCCATTTTCATTCCTTGTCATTGCTTTGTTTCGATTATTAATATTTATTATACACACGTTGTCGTCCGTCTGAGAAATTCAATAAATAAATAAATAATAAATATTTAAAATGTTGTCTATCCCAGTGGGCGGGCGTACTCCTGACGAGTCTTGTGGGGTGACCATTGTTTTTTTTAATGAATTTCTCTCGATCGGACTGTTTTAAAGTTACTTTGGATTACATCTAAGTACTGGCAGTGAAGTCAGTCGGGGTTTCGGAGTATCATGGTTGGTGGTGTTCTCTTCAGTAGTTGTAGCCCGATTGGGGGTTGAAAGAGGGTTGCTGGGGTGGAAGATATTCTGGCTGAGGTGAGGGCCTTGCTGGTGGGTAGCCCTGGGCCCCACCTGATGGATAACCCTGGGGCCCACCTGAAGGATATCCTTGGTTGGCTTGTGCAGCTTCTTCGGCGGCGTTTTGTTCAAGGGCTCTGAAATATCAATCAGATTGCAATATAATGTCTATTGATCGGATGTTGTTTGAGACGAGTGTTCTTGGCTAATATTTAATGATCTTGCGGTGGGTTGTATTGCAACTATTTATCATTATTATACAAATTATATTGTTGTGGTGAACGGGACGAATTCTATGTGTTTTACCTGCAAATGTGGAAATCAAATGATACACCTCGACTAATTGAAACTATTTGCCAATATTGAGATTTTAAAACAATAAAATATACGGTTATTACTTAGTTGGGTTTGTGAAATCATATAGTAAATCTTATACATAAACATATTTTTATATCATACTACCACCACAACCACAAGAGCATTACGGGGGATCCCAAGTCGCAGTGATGATAATGCAGTAGAATATAAATCCCGAGGATATTTTTACCTAACAACTTTGATTTTAAAACATTCCGACTACAATTTTTACTAGCGTTATTACTATCACTATGACACGACCAACCATAACCATTTGCGGTCTTTTAGTATAATAGTATTATATATTAGTCTTGTAACAATTTCAGTATGAAAAAAAAACAAGTCGACTCCACTCGATACCACCGATTTATTAGCAGGTCAGACAACTGGATATATAAATATCAATATGGCTGACCAAGTAGATTAGTCTTTGAAACTCATCTGCTTGGTCCGCCATCTTGATATTTAAACATCCAATTGTATAGCGTTAAAATATATCAGTGGTATTGATTTTTACAATTTTTTGTTTTTTTTTTGATATAAGAATGTGTTAATTAATTGTCTGTCTGTGATATATTTAACAATAAAGCTATGACTTAAAAATCAGTATTTACCTTACAATACAAGAAATCAGAGTAAATCTGGATCGAGACAATCGATCGAGATTTTTTTAATATTATTCCCGATCTCCCAGTCGTAATAACTTTGAACCCATGGCTTCAGTATTTGTAGTCAAGTGCCTTATCCCCTGAGCTATAAAGCTGATTATTAATTTGATTATAGGAATTCTCTGAATTAATAGCTCGATTCTTTCACGAGAGATTTATTTCGATAGTATACACGTAATAAGTATTTTTCCATGAAAAGTATATAGAGTTGTGTTTTAGATAAACCCAAATACGAGACTATTTACCGACAGGCGTGATTGGTCACACCAAAATATATTGTACATATTATGGTGTGACCAATCACGGCTTGTATACGGATGCAAATATTTGGTATATTGTTTTTGCCAGAGAAAAGTCTACATATGAATTAGTGCATTGGATAATATAATTGTTTTGTATAACGTAACCGTGAAAATGCGGCCATGTTGTATGGAGACAAAGCCTTCTTGGATATGACACACATATTGCCGAGGTTAAACCATCCTTCATTACAAATAAAACAACTCATATGCATTTTTACTGCCTCGTTACAGAGCCTCTAAAAACTATCATTTGATAATTAATTATACAATTCCTTATTAGTGTCTATCATGTCGTCGACACTCACGAGAACCTTCTCTGCCTTTTTAACAATCGCAAGGCCTTCCGAAACCTTTTTGTCGTTTTTAAACATTCACATACTCACTATTATTGTAGACGACGAATATTTTAATTTGTCTCTTTAAAATAGGATATAATCATTTCTCATACTATGTAATTATATTATTTTTTGATAAATTCTGCGCGTGAGTATAAATATGCTTTTTCCCCGAATGTCGCAAATTTGGAAAAAATATATGTATTAGAAACCAATATGATCAGAGCTTAAAATATTTTTCATCAAAAGTCCGGCTACCATTGTGCTATGTGCTAATTGTGCGCCATCTTGGTTTTGTGACGTTAAGATCAGTTTTGTTATTATTCTTACTCGTTTTGGTCTGGTATATTTATTCATAATGAAAATGGTGCGTATTATGCGATTGGTTAAACCGAAATTGATCTAAACGTCACATAACCAAGATAGTAAATTGGTAGCGGGACAAATTAATAAAAAATATAATATAAAGTGCCTAAAGTGTTATAATAACAAGTTTCAACTAACAATATTTTCATGTGACAATCTATTCTTTATTGGTGTCTTATTTATTCACTGACGTGTATTAAAAATATTTAAATCCTACAAATTACCCATATTACACGGTTTGATCTAAACGTCACACAACCCAGATAACGCGCAATCAAATTGGTAGCCGGACTTTTGCCACATTCTTTATATTTTGGTATTAATAAAAAATGTCACCGGATTCCAGTCACGTTATTTTAGTCGTTTAGAAGATGATATAAAGATAATATAATATTTGCTGGAAAGACGTAATCTGGAGTCCTTCATCTGGTCACAGAAGCGACTTCGAGGACACAAAAAATATAAATTTATCTCTGCTTATATTGAAAGTGTTCAGAGTGCACTTGATTTCCTTATGAATGGGATTTGTGTTGTGTCAGTTACGCCAGTTACAACACCGTAACCGTAGTTATGGATTCCATAAATTAACGTTACTTTGTTTCCCATTGACACACTTAATTTATCAACTGCAAAAAATTGTCGCACAATGCAGAGGTCACGATTAAAATGGTTATAAGGTGCATTCCAATATATCGCCATAAAAGCGTATGAATAATTTCTTGTAACGTCAATTGTTACGATGCACGCGAAATATTTCTCATTGTGTGCGCAAAACCCGCGCCCGCGCGTTCAACTCTTTCACGATTGAAATAAAAAAATACTCACTTTTGGATTGCTTCTGGGATTGGAGGCGGTGTGGGCAAATGGTCTCCAAAGGCCCTGAATCCCATACTATCGGCTATGTAAGTGATGGAGTAGGTCTTGCCATCGGGACCGACATATGAATATGAACCGTGCATTACTTGTTCTTCGTTATCGGTGCCAGGATTTTCAATATGTCCCATACCTTCAATGTGAGTCTGGTCTCCAGTCAAGGCCCTATTTAATTCAAAAAAAAAAAATACAAATATTGCAGAGTACAAAAAATAATTGTCAGAAAGTGCTGCAATATAATAAACCAATTGATTGCAAAAAACGATAACTCTATAGTTACGTAGCTCACTATTTGAAGCAACCGAGCTTTGAGTTATATATGTATTTATGCCCTGTTTCAACAAATCTCTAGTTTCACATTATGAACCAATTCAAAAATATTGATTATGATTGGGGGAGTTGAATAGGCGTTTTTATATGTTTTATAAAATAACCTAACTGGACGACACGTTCAGCGGTATTTATACTCAATACCTTATAAAATATTTAAAAGCAATCGATTTTAGCATTCAGTAAAATGTCAAAAAAATATTCATATGTTATTTAAACATACTATTTTACTACGAATTATATTAAGTGTAAAAATTTGGTTTGATACGTGAATAAAAATAAATGAGACTTACTCGAATTTAAAGCTTCCATCTTCGTTGAGCTCGTTGGTCTGTTTTAAGATCGGTACTGGAGGAGTGGTCGGTCCTGAGTTGCCAGAAGATCCAGAAGGTGGAAGATAGTTGTTTTGGGGTGGCAAGTATGAATTTTGGGGTGGTAAATATGTGTTTTGAGGTGGCAAGTATTGAGTTGTCGGTCTTTGAGTGGTCGGTGATGGAGGAGGAATGTATTGTGGCTTAGGTGGAAGGTATTGAGGTTTAGGTGTTTGGGGTGGTAAGTATTGAGGAGTGGGTGATGGGGGTGGTAAGTACTGCGGCTTGGGAGTCTGGGCTGGAAGATATTGGGGCTGCGGGGGTGGGATGTACACTGGTTTGGGAGTAGACGACACGGGGGGTAGGTATGTGTTTTGGGGTGGCAAGTACTGATTATTTGGTGGAATGTATGAGTTCTGAGGAGGCACATAAGTGTTGGAAGGAGGCACATATGAGTTTGAGGGTGGGACGTATTCTTGACGAGGAGGGATGTACGTACTCCTGGAACCTCCTAAGAAGTCACCACCTCCTGCTGAGTTGGCTGAAGCTGGTGCCCTTTGCCTAAGAGACAGCAGGTCGGCATTGCAAGTTGCCAACAAGGCGGCTAGTAAAAACTGCAAAGTATAAAGAGTATTTAATAATAGTTAGTTATAATCGCACACGTTAGAATGTTACCAGTCTCATGGTGTTGCTGGTTTGATGTCTGACAAGCGACTGATGCTGAGGAGACTTCGCCAGCCTCTTATATACAGATCATCCTTGATGAGAGACTACTCATCCTACGAGGGGCTGTTCAAGTACTACCGCATTATTTATTATTAAACCAAGGTCGTCAAATAGAATCAATAATATTACAATCATACAAGCTTAACTTTGATTCAACGACATTATTTTAAAGGGAGGTTAAGTATTACAAATGGCAATGAGTTCAAGTTCAAGATTGTGAAAAAATATATATCCATCAAATTATATTCATAAAATTCCGATCCGTTGTCTCGAACCAGGTTTACTCTGACTTCTTAGATTAAAGGGTGAATACAGAGGCAAACCTGTCAAGTTTTGTGCCCAAAAACAATGTATTCTAAAAGAAGGGGCATTTGACTTATAAATTAATTTCTGTTATTATTATTAGCGGGAAAGGGGTCTTCTGTTCCCAGCTAATAATAATAAGCCGCTGTAATTCCATATTCGCCATAATAATATTAGTGATACCTCTTATCCTGAAAATATTCTCATTAAGCAAAAGTACAATCTGTGTGTGAAAATATGGAAAATTTATCGACGTTTTGTATAGTCTTTGTTTCTTACGCAGCGTAGGGCAAATGTCCAACTTTAAACGTGTTAAGAGTGATTATTTGATCATATAGAAAAACAAATATTATGTTATAATACGACCAGTCACAGCTGCTTTCGGTAAGTTAATTTTTAAATGTATAGACAAGCTCTAGAGCTTGAAGTATCTATTATATAAACATAAGAAACAAACAAGTCTCTTGAATCAATTTTATGACTTAATTTAGAAGAAAAATTATGATATTTATTAATATGCATATTAGTAATCATATTTTCCTCAGTGATTAAAAGAAATAATAATAAAAAAAAGTGTTTTGCTCCAGTTAGTAGTTGTATCTTGAACTACCCCATAAACTATAGGCAGACGACGTTCTCCTTTCGCCGATCCACTTATTAACGAGTCATCCTTGCTTCCAAATAGCTTTTTTTTTCATTTAGTAATATATATTAATTGTAGGGACACGTTAACCCTGTGTCAATTTATTATATGCATGGAAATTTTGATTACATTAGATTGATTTTAAATTATTTAAACAAGAAATCGGGTCCAACTAAATAGACTATTTAATGCTTCTTTAACCATAATATGCAAAAAGATAAGAATTATTATCAAAAATAAATATTGCAGATAATCGGACAAACAAATAATTACTCTATCGACTCTCAAAATCACATTTTTTCCCCGAACATAATTTACAATAAGACTTTTAGTAATTTAGAATATTTTAAGGTTATATACTTTTTCCCCTTAATTTTTAATATTAAAATAATTTATTAATTTCACAAGTCGTCTCACCTTTTAGTGGCAACCATATTATTTAATAATAATAAGCCGCTGTCAGTCCACATAAATCAAAAACAAAAATGATTTTTAACTTAAACGATACCCAAACTGTGAATTTATTTATGTAATTACTTTTTATTTTTAAACAGTGTATTTTTTTTCTATGTATCAATATTATTATTTTATAATGAATTGAAACTTTTTTGTTTTTGTATTATAGAATATTTTTTGAATAAACTTAGGGTAAGTTATTATTTTAGTGATTATTTTACATGTGTTTTAATATATCTGTATAGCAAAATAGAGAAGTTAAATTGTTTTGCAACTTATTTATTATGTAAGAATACCCAAAATTAAATGGGGAGAATATTAAATTGTATTTACGGATTAAAGATAAGATTAAAATATGAAAGGTTTAGTGAGATATTAAAATTATTGATTGTGTCGATTCCTGGGTAAAATGTCATATTAAATATATTTTTATAGTCTCTTATGTAAATTATACCTAAGAGAAATTGTAGAAGGCTATCATTAATTTGTTTCCGTATAAGGTCGCTCCTATAAAAGCACTGTAGGTGGCAGAATTGGTGGAAAAGAGATCACCCAGGTGCGCGAATTCGTTGTATCCTATTATAAAATGGAGGTTTTATTTATAGAAAAATACAAAAGCTGTATTGAAAACTGTCAGGTAATTGTTTATAACGAGTTAAAGTTAGGGCTGTGGTTATAAAGACCTTCAATAATAAAAAGTAGTGTGCCCTTGCACCATATTTAAAGACATCTGCTCCAGTTTTGTGCCAATGCCATTTACAATCAATGTCCAGACCAGAAATATTTATGAAAGGTGCCAATTTTATCCTTGATTAAGTAATTTAATATATTTATGATAATTCCCACCTTACGAGTTTTATAGTTTGTAGTGCGAAACCATGTTCCACTTTGGTGAAATATTTCACTGTAATCAAATATGCACACCAGTTGATCAACACATTATATCGATAGGTTATTAAAGCAAATACGTACCTACATAAAAATAGTGATATATGCTGTTTTACTAATTAATAATTAATGTATTAAATAATAAAGATATACTATTGTTTTTGTTTTGTTCTCTCCTTGTAAATTGTCAATTTGTAGGTACATTTTTTTGTGTTAGTAACCTATCGATATAATGTATTAAATAATAAAATTAATATGCAAAAAAATTATGCACATTTTTTTATAACCACAATACTCATTGAATTAAAAAAGAGTGCATGTAAACATTATGGGAAATTTTATTTTATTTCTTTATTTATATTTATTAATAAGTAAATCAATGATCTATTACAAACAGGAAATAATCCATTTTTTCATAAAAAGCATAGTTGTAGTTTATTTATTAAGAAATAGTGTTTTACACTCAGTAGAATTTATGTGCGAATATTTGCTACTTTATTTGATAAGTAAAAATGACAGGAAATAACCTTTTTTTTCATAAAATTCATAGTTTTAGTAAAATTGTTAAAAAAATGTGTTTTACACTCAGTAAAATTTATGTGCGAATATTCGCTACTTTATGATTTAATTGTGTGTAAAATAAATAGTACCAAAAAATATTTATAAATATAAAGTGTATTTGCATATAATTATCCTTCCATACTTAGAGACCTTGTAAATATTATATTTTTATATGCGGCATTAAAGAATGTTCTAGTCATAGATATAAACATTAGATATCGCATTGCATATAAATAATTCGTGTAGCCCGTGTATTGTTGCACTCTTCTCTCCTATTCGATAAAGGCATAAGTGTGTCTTCCTTACTCAACACATTTCTAGTGACCACTGAGAGTGGTTTTGACAATATTTTAAACATGTTAAAGAAGTAGTGTTTGGTAAAAAGTGAGGCTAGATGTATTTGAGTGTATGTTTGAGTCCATATGACATGTAGTAACAATGCATTTACCCATTTTACTGTGAAATATAACTGAAGATATGAAGAAAGATGTTTACAGTATAATGTTTGTCAGGTAACTCATGTTTTTGGCCACTTGATCCACTTGAACTAAACACGCATTTAGCTTCTCATGCGATATCTTATGTTAATATCTATGGTTCTAGTACATTTCGCGATTTGTCTCTCCATATAAATAAATAATATACTTTGTAATTAGTATGGCGACATATATGCATGCATACATATCACCGATGACGCCGATCAAGGTGATATATCAATGATGATCTACATAGATGCCTTGAATCATCACAGTTATTTGCATTTAAATATATATGAATTTGACTACAATACATGAGATATTTCAACTGTGTGCTTATTTGACCATTTTTTTAAAACTTGCTATTGTTTGAATGAAATATATTATATGAAAACGATGCGAGTATTCTATATATGTATGTAAAATTCGTAAAAAAGGAGTAATTACATTAAAAAGGTCACCTGCCGGTTACGTACCGGTCACATAGCGGCCACGTATCAACAAAGTACCGAATTTATCAACATAAAATATTCAATATAATATCATACATCGCAATAATAATAGTCTTTGATGATGAATTAAAATTATTAAAACGAGAGTTATTTTATATTAAATAAATACACACTTTCTTGTTTGTTTGTACTTGTAGAAGTAATTTAATTGTTATATAATTCACCCACAGGGCGGCTCTGCTTTAAATTATTCATTTTATACTACAAGCATAATAGCTCATGAAATAATGAGCGTGGTTACAAATACCGTGGTCATGGGTTCCAATCCTACTCAATTAAATGGTTATTACGACTGGGATATCGGGAATAATATTAATAAAATCCCAATCGATCGTCTTGAGCCAGGTTTACTCTGATTTCCTATATTATAATGTAAATATTGATTATTAAATCGGTGACCTGTGTAACAAGTAATAGTTAAGATCGCCGACATACAATTAATTAACAAGTTGTTGTGGCTAAAAAACCCTTTTAAAAAAATAGCTTCATCAGAAATGTTCTGTCGTATTCCAGACGACTGTTTTCTCTTAATGATAAAATTTAAAAAAATGCGCATGTTGTTGTGCCGGGCATGTTCTAATGTATGAAAACAATACACATGACACTTCTATAGATATAAGTTCATTGACTCCTTTAAGAATATTTATGTATTATTATACCGAGTATAAGTTTCGAACACATATATAATTTTTAGCATTCCTATTAGATAATAATATGTATTTATAAAATGTGTGAAAGTCAGCTTATGATGATTATTATCACCGACAGACAATGAATTAACACGTTGTGGTGTCTAAAAATAAATGATAATAGATGAATGTGGTTTATTTTATCGATTACATTTTTTTTTCCTGTAAAAAGAGATTCTCATACGAGCCGTTTTAATATAACATTATGTCCAGACACATTTCACGGTCGACCACAATCCAGGATCGAGTTTTTAGCACTTGAATTGCACGCGATCAAGACTTCCATTCCTCTGGACTACTTCTCAATTGCAATTCATCTGAAATTGATACGAGTTCTCGTTTATTACGATAAACCGGCCCTTGACTCGCTCCTCCTTGGATGGGTGACCCGAAGATCAATCACAATCTTGATCTCTTGAACACACTTGGATTTCAGAACATTGTGACTATAATTTTTATTAAGTAATGAATTCCCAGGCATACGTCACCGTAAATACGATTTACAGTTACTTAGCTACACTTATGATCGGTTTTTTGTTAGTTAATGTCTCGTCTGAGCCTCGGGCGAGGCACTAGTAAACAAAAAATCGATCAAAATTACAGCAAAGCAACTCTATTAGCGTCTTTACGGGGTCTTACGCCTAGGAATCACATGCTTTAGCTTGATTATTATTGCTTTTTGTAATTTTTTTATTTATTTTTTTTTTTTTTTATTTTTTTTTTATTATTATTAAGAGAACACAGTCTTTCTGGAATACCAGAGAACCTACATCTCTGATGGAGCTTTCTTTGAGGAGGTATTTATACACAACAACGTGTTAATTGTCTGTCGGTGATCTTAACTATTACTAGTTACACAGGTCACCGACAGAGCGGCTCTGCCCGACTTAATCGCCTCAGTATTTACCTTACAATCCAGGAAATCAGAGTAAACCTGGATCAAGACGATCGATCGGGATTTTATTAATATTATTCCCGATCTCCCAGTCGTAATAACCGATGAAATCAATTTTAAAAATTTTTGACTTGAGTGGGATTCGAACCTATGACCACAGTATTAGTAGTCACGCGTCTTATCCCCTGAGCTATCACGCTGGTAATGTATATTAGTCTTGTTACAATTCCAATATGAAAAAGACACCTCGATATCGCCGATATATTAGTAAACCATACATCTGAATGTATAAATATCAAGATGGTGAACCAAGTAGACGAGTCTGAGTGACACAACACTAATTGTTTAAACGCGCTAAATGTGAATTCTCAATAGAGGTGTACATCGCTCTTCATTACGGTTGTTTAAAGACTGTTAAACACCTTGATTGGTCCGCCATCTTGATATTTATACATGCAGTTGTATGGCCTGCTAATATATCGACCATTTTTTCACTATTACATAATTTTATATAAATAGTGGTCACAATACTAATTGTTTAAGTGCCCTAAATGTCAGTTTGTATGAACCATTTAACTTTAAATTGCTACATATAAAAGGCCATAGTGTATGTATACGTTTTACTATGTGTCTGTAATGTGAGCTCTCTTATTAGATTATTATAAGAGAGCTCACAATACATACACACAGTAAAACATACACATACACTATGGCCTTTTATATGTAGCAATTCAAACTGATTTGGTTTGTACTTTACACCTCTATCGAGAATTCAGATGAACTAACATTTAGCGCGCTCAAAAAATTATTCTTGTCTCACTCAGACTCATCTGCTTGGTCAGCCATCTTGATATTTTTATACACAGTTGTATGGCCTGCTAATTTATCGGTGGTATAAAGTTGTCTTTTTCATACTGGAATAGTTTCAAGACTGACATACATTTACCAAAGACAATTTAAACATGCTCAGGGCTGAACTTAAATACCGCAAACGGCTCTGATTGGTTGTATCATAATGGTAGTAATCAGGCTATTAAAAATTATAGTCAGAATGTACTGAAATCCATGTTTGTTCAAGAGATTTCTCCAGGTATACTCTTACGCTATTAATCACCTTGTTTTCAGTGTTGCCTCAGTCACACTCAATTGCTTGGTCCACCATATTGATATTTATACATGCAGTTGTATGGCCTGCTAATATATCAGTGGTATCTATACATTGTAATTTGGGAATTTATCAGCAAAACGACTCCGATTAAAGGAGTTTAATTTTATTAGGTTACATTTGCAAATAGTTAAAATAAATTATCGTTAGATTTAAATTATTATGTATTCATTCACATTCATAATTACTCAATTATGTTATAATAAATTAAGTGGTTTCAAAAATGTATTTTATAGAAGAAGAAATAGTCGGAGTCGTCGAAAAAAAAATGCTCCACAGTTCTGAAACAAAGTGTAGCGTTTCCTTGAACTGTGTCAAATGTTTTCGGATGTCTTAATTTTTCTCAGGAAAAAAACACAAATCCAATTGTGCTGTCTTAAAGTCTTAAATTACGGTCGATAAATGTTAATTCTGTTTCCTCAATCCTTAAGCGATTTATTGCATTTTTTTCCCTTGCATTCACAAGAAGGTCTAGATTTTTATATAACTGAACAACACAACACTCTTATAATGAACTAATTGATTGATTGACGACTAATTCATCTGTTTTAAATGTATTTTTGTATCAATGGTTTATATTTTAAAGTTTATCCGCCCACAAGAGGACTATTACACATTCCATCACATAGAATATTCGTGACAATGTAACATTACAAACCAGATTTAATCTTTGATTTACATACAGTTTGGTCATAGTTCCTCTCAGATTAGCTCATCTGAAGGAATCTTGGAGATATAACTATCAAAGTGGGCGGCTGAATTTAACAATTGTATTCACTTTCTGTGAAACCGGACACAATAAATCAAGTTCACTGTTTGGCTGAATATAATTTGGTTGTACTAAGAGTTGATTCGATAATTTAAAACCTTTTATACAAAAATCTAAAGTATCGATTGGCTTTTCCTTAAAATCAGTACAATAGAACGATATATCTATAAAAAATGTTTTACCATCAAATTTTATAGGATTTTATCGGGAATAACACAAACTAAATAAATTGTTTGAAAAAATTTTATTCAGAGAATAATTTAAAATGGTATACGTATGTATGCATACATATTAGTATATTTTTATATCCAATTTTGACTTTGTTGTAAAATGAATTAAACTAATATATTATATTATTCAGGCCTCTAAAATTATACAAATAACTGATTTTTTTTGGAAGAATCATTGAAACTTCAATATACATTGTGTTGAATTTTTATGCATTATTTTTCGTATGATTTTCATAGATTTTATTAAACAAAACTTTTAGGATTCAGGAACTCTTCTATTTACCTGTTATATGATTGATACTCTCCTTTGTTTATTATATTTGATCCATTAATAATTAAAAAAAATAGACTTGAAAATATGTAATACGATAGAATTAAATAAATAAATATATATATATATATATATATATATATATATATATATATATATATATATATATATATATATATATATACATATATATATATATATAAACATATATATATATATATATATATATATATAGTGTCTAGTTTTGAATAAATATAATGTGAAGAAGAGAATGTCGATTGTCATTCACAAGGCGTTGTTTGTCATTTCTTGGAAGCTCCTCCCACGAAGCCTTGAACCTGGAACAACTAGATGCAAGCACTTCAGGAGATCGTATATAGCAATAAATTCTAAATAAGGTCAGGAATAATGAGTGATCTGAGAAACCATTATGGGCAAAACCTTCGAGATTTACACCTGCACCAATCAAACAAATACCTTCATTAACTAATTATTACCTTTATTAATTCATACGAATGGCCTTTGAACGTTGGCTAAAATCAACAATTTATATAAAGAGCATCGTTATAGAAGGTCTCCGTAAAATATTGAACGGTCGTAAAGTTGCTCGAATCCAATTCGACCCAATCGTAAATGTTTACTGAATATTAAACAAAAGTTAATAGTTATAATTTCGCAATTTCAACGCTGCGAATAGATTACTTTGTATTTATTATTGAAACATCTCATTTTGTTTGGGAAATAAGTAAGTACATATTATTATTACCACCGAGAGAATGTCTTAATTTTACTATTAATACATGCAGGAAAATATTTTAGGGTATTGCAAAAATAAATAAATTAACCAATTTCACCAGTTAGTATGAACCATATTTATTTAGCTTAATAATTAATTCGAGATAAAAATGTTTGTAGCTTGAATCTCAAACTGCGTAATTATTTAATTATTTTTTATAGGCTAAAAATGTATTTATTTAATATTATTTTTACGATACTACCCTCAAAATAATCTCAATTACTCCACCCTGTATATTATTATCTATAATTAGATTTAAAAAGTTTTCGCGATTTGTATAAATATTGATCAATTTTTATTATACAGTGGAAAAAGTAAAGTGTATTAAAATTTGTAATAATTTAAATAAAAACGCAGTAAAATATTTAATTTTCAAAGCATTCTGTATAATTTTTTTTTTGTCTTTGATAAAATACATAGCACTTTTAATCTTTATTTTTATTGAAATATGTATTTAATGCATTCAATTAAAATTATTAAAAAAATATTGAATAGTATACACAGTTTGAGGCTCTTAGAAGCTATAGTCATTTTTAATTTAAATTAATATGAAAAAAAAATATTAGCGCAAATAAATATGGTTACCACTATTAAATAATATTAATGATATATTCAATAAAATCCACACAGAATGTTTTGAATGTGAAAATTAATCACCAGTAATATTGTGTATTTATTCATTTAAATGTAAAAAAAATAATCAAAGGTACATTATATTAGCACCTGCAATTCATTTCAAAGAAATAATTACGAGTAGTTGACATTTTCAATTTTATAACAAACACATTAAACACTCGAACGACTTATTTGACATTTTCTCAATTATGTCATTGTCCTAAACTAGAATTGTTAAATAATAATTATATTTTAGTTGGTTAGTTATACAATGGACTCTAGTCACGGTCATAAGTGCAAAAATAACAATTAGACGGTTAGTTATTCTTCAAACTACAATTGATTGACATTGGCATTTAAAATAAATCCTAATCCTTTTTGCCGTATAATTTTTATATAAAAGTATGTCTTATTATTTTTAATATGTTGGAAGTACAAGGTTGATTCAATTAAATTATATAAAAAATAGAGAACTACTAAGAAAGCTGTGTTACAGTAGCATTTTTTAAAATATGTAACAAATAAATAAGATTTTTTAGAGGATGCTTAGTTTTTATATTAATTTAAATACACTTTTTTATTTAAAAATAATGGTCTAGATTTGCATGAAGCAGTAACGATTTATAAAGAATGATTACAGGTAGGTGTATAAATTTTCTTCATAAACAAGTAAAAGATAGTATAAAAATTGTAATAAAAATCATTTAAAATTAAGCAAAAGAGTGACATATTTTTTTGGTATATTGTCTCAAATTTCTTCATCGATAATTTGAAAACAAATTGAGAATTTAATTTTTAGATATATTTTTTATGAGAGTCGGATCAATAAATAAAAATAAATAATGTGTTAAGATTTTTTTTCAACTTTAGAAATAACAACAACAAAAACAAAAAAAAACACGAACGCAAATATTTTTGATGTATTTAATTATTTATTTCTATATTATTATATCATACTGCAGTACCACTAGAGCATTACGGGAAATCCCTAGTCGCATTTTAAAAATTTGTCCAGTGATTTCTTTTTAAAGGTATTAAAAAATAAATATGTTTGACCTTTGCAAAGGGAAGGCGGATTTCTTTAATATTTATTATTCACAATGGAACTGATCCATCTCCAAACTGATGGGAAATTAACGGAACATTTAGGTTTACATTATTATTAAATTTTATAAACAAGCTTCAGATAAAAATACAATTAGTAGAGATCATTAATAGTAAAACTGCATATGTTTTTTTAGATAACTTATTGTGTTAACAACCCATAGTTATGATTGAACGACAGCAGAATTTGGCAATTGGTTCGAAGGTTTACCTTGACGAGTCCTAAAACATTAAACAATAAGTGCGTTTGGCATTTGCATGGCCTCGATCTATTTATCAATACATATTTCCAAGACTCTTTCTTCAAAACAATAAATAAGCGAGTGAAAGAGGAGAGTCTAAGTGAAAAATTATCCCGTAGACTTTACGGCTTGTTAAGATTTTGTTGAGATTTGTCTAAGCGATTGTTGCATACAACTTCACGGGTGTTTGAATGGTGAAATTGTTGCTATTTGAATCAAGTCAAAAGAATAAAAAATAGTTCATCTTGGGAAGGGCATTTATTTAAAAATATTTTATATATATATATATATATATAGTATGGATATACAGTATATATATATATATATATATATATATATATATATATATATATATATATAAGAGTTATATGTATATATATATATATATATATATATATATATATGTATAAAATATTTTATCCGGATAAAAACTACAATACTTTTCATATAAAATAGGCACAGTTTGAAAACCGCATGTTACATACATAATCAGGGCTTTTTTAACATTCATCGCACGATTTAGTTACTAATCGCTTATTTAATTTGAATTAAAATATATATAAAATGTAGCCAGATTGATGCTTTTTAAGCTATTGTAATTGAAAGTGGTTATTTATTGGAAAAATTTAATAATTACAGACGTGATGTGTCAATACCATCGATATATTAACAGGAAATACAACTGGATATATAAATATCAAGATGACGGAACAAGTAGATGACTAAGTAGTGTCGTCTTAATCTACTTGGTCCACAATCTTGATATTTAAACATATAAAAATATATCGGTGGTGTCGAAAGTATGTGCATTTCCATTACAGATTGTTTTTTTTTTAATAAATACACCACTTTTTCTCCAGGAATATTTATATTTATTATTTTAGGATAAAAAGTAAATGATCTTAAATATTAATAAATAAATCACGTAATCGTGTCCAAGTAATTAATATGTGTTATTGATTTGTTAAATTCTGGAGCATCTCATCATCTTATAAAGCGTGTAATTGCGTTTTGAAATGTTATTTAAATCGCCATCATCGGATGTCGCAATCCATAAAGCTACCGAACTTGATACACGCAAGATTCAGAGATCGAGTTATTATTAAAATAAGTAGTTTTATAAATAATTAATTCATTTTTTCATCAAAATTTGCTGTCCCATTTCAAGTTGCCGGAGCGGACGAGTAAAAAGTATGTAATTGTCGGCAACTTCATTTGGGACATTCCTCACTCTTGTTTATTGATTATTTTTCTTCAATGAAAATCTTCAATTTGAATCGATATTTTTCTGGTATTTGAACCAAGAAATCGTCATTACATTGGCCATAATTTTTTTAATATATTATATATTTACGACCTTAAAATAATATATTATTATAAATATTCTTCCGCGCTTTGCTGCAATAATGTTTAATTTGTATGAATTTACTGTTTTAATTTAACCTAATCTGTTGAATCATTCAAATCATTACATTTTCAAGTTATTGATTCAATTTCAATTTTTTATTAT
>JAGTTH010004023.1:0-13160 GCA_022606485.1 Agraylea sexmaculata | reverse complement strand
ATTATCATATTCAAATGTGATGGGGAATTTTCGATTATAACCGCATATATCTCAATAAGAGGGCAATGCATAATTTTATTCAGGCAATAATTTTGTACCTACAACTAAATCCTTTTAACTACTGATAAGTACATATATTGTTCTCGGTCCATTTTAATTAATTACCTGTTTGAAATTGTCAGATTTTGTAAACTTTTGAAGCTACTTACTCGGAAAATTTGTGAAAATTTAAGCTTGAAAATTTGGACGAAAACTCCGACATTGTGGACTTTCCACCGACCATTCGAATAAAATATTGCACTTCGATAACCAAAACTTTACACTCTTATGCGGCAACGGAATAAATCCAGAGAGGTGATTTTCCCGTCCAGTTTCTTCTCCAAAGTCAAATGGAGTTGGTGGCAAACACCGAACCTCGTCTTGAAACTTCACAGAAAAACAGAATACAAAAAAGTACGAGAATAATAATACATGTACAATACAACCACAACTTGACGGCAGAGTAAAAATGTTTTAGAAATAAGACGGCGAACTAAAACACGAACCGATATTCAAAGTTGTGAAGACCAAACTTTGAAATGGATTTTGGAGTCGATTTATTGGGTGCCGTTGAAAATATTTTGCGTGAACTAATAATGGCAATGAGGTGGTTTATTTATATAAAATATTTCATACACAACAAGTTTTAATGGAAAATTTTATTTGCTTTGCATATGTATTAAAATAAAAAATAAATATAACACAATTATGGATTCTTCCCATCCATTGATATATTTTAATCATAATTATTATTATTTTGATAATGTTGATCTCTTAAGAAACTATTTGAACTCTTATAATTTTTAATTGCACTTTACATCCCTTTATTATTTCTCCTAACACTTGTTTTCAATTATTCGAATATTTTGTTGCGAAATCTTATAAAATATATATAATATTTAAAAATCAGATAAAGTAGATGTTTTTTAAACCACAATGATATAAATAAAGAATATTATAATACAAAATAACATTTTAATCATTAAATCTACTGTTACTACACATTGATGATTAAGTATATTTATTTATAATATGTTTTTTATTAGACTGTTATTCTAATGAATAAGTTTTTGAATCATGGCTTTGTTTCATATTTGATTGTAATTCAATATATCGTTTATCGTATTTTAAGAATGTATAAAATCTTAATATACAATTAATAATAGATAAATAGATTAACACAAAAGGGTTTTAAATACCAATTTTTTCAAATATTTAAAAGTGAATGTGTCAATTATTGTTTTTTAATTATTTTTTAATGCTTTGAGTCCTTTTCCAATTAAAAATTCAACATGGTAAAGATAAATGTTTTGGCCTGTTTCGGGTGTTTTTATGGTGTATATTGTGCTTTTAAGGCATTTTATGCGTCTACTCCATAAATCAAGAAAGTACACACCACAAGCACTTCATTTCGAAAGCCTCTTTTTTTAGATTCGTGCCACATACCGTAGCCATCTATATTTCAGCCAATGTGACTTTGAAACGAGAAAAAGTCCGAATGAAAAACATTAGTTTTATCTGCAGTCTTTCCAAGTCCTCGCTTCGTTGAACATCGCTCTGTTCAAATCCACTCTGTAAATTTTTTTTAATATCATCTACAACCATTTAATATTAACTAATCAGTTTCCATTTAACATTTTTTATAGTATACGGAATCGTCGATGCAAATTTTTAGGTACCGGTTGATTTAATACCTTTAATTCCTTGAGGAAATCAAAGTTGAGAAATGTATAAAATTAAAACGTCAATCTGGATTGAATTTGAATGATCAAAAATAAAAGTGGGTGCGTATTGGATAAGACCACATTTACATATTCATAAGGAATGATTGTATCGGTTACACGCCATATTCCCAATGGAGTCTCTTTGCAATGCATTCGACACTCATAATAACCACTAATAAAGCTCAAAAAGTATCATTCTAATATTGATATTATAAATATTGGTTAGATATAATTTGAGCCAATTGGGTTTTACATACATATTTTTTAACTTCGACTATACCTTTATAATGGACTAAGTTAGTGAGTTGGTGTTGTTTTATAGAATGTGTATGAATTTAATTCAATTTAACCTTTTTCGAAATATATTTAATAATTGTAGGTTCAATGAATATTAATTTCAGAATTCAGCATTCACCTTAAAAACCAGGAAATGATAGTAAAATTGGGTCTAGAATCTCATCCATAAGCAATAGTCTTTTAAAATTAATTTTCTAGTAAAATAAAGTTCAACAAATAACTCAGCTCAAATTTGGTTTTGCCCAAGCATACCGTTATTCAGTTTTAAGTAACTTTTATTTAATTTTTTAAATTTTGCTTTTGTTGCTGTTATTATTTATTACACAAGTCTATTTCTTAACATTATTTGTAATTTGTATTGTGCTATTAACCATTGTATTAATTCATGCTGAAATTATAATAAAAAAATATTTTGTTTTTATAACCAAATACAAAATCTGCCTCTAATTTAGTCTTGATAATTTATTTCGATCAACTTGTTGCTAATTATTATTTGAAAGACATATTGCAAAAAAACAGGAGTCCTTCGCAAGTGTATTGATATATCGAATTGTTTTTTTTTAATAATTTCAATTTTATATATTTTTAAAATATTTTTACTGTCAAAAAACTAAAAGTTGAAAAAATACTTATAAATAATAAATAAGTTTTGTATTGTATGTTTTTTCAATACATACTTTATGATCGCTCTCAAAGACCACAAGTGAGTAAATGAGGGTACTGAAGCATTCATCAGTATTCATCGAAGCAAGTGACGCAATCAAATTGGTATATCTATCCTCATACAAACCTTTGTATCTTATCTGTCTCGAGCAGACGTCGCTTTATTTGTATACAAGATTCTAATTGACATTTCGGTTTTCCATCTACAAATTATTTTCAAAAAAATTGATAGCTTGATCTTACAGCGACCTTCAGACAAAGTCACAAAAAATAGTATTTACTAATAATCTTATTTATAATACACGTGATAAGAGGGATCCGTGTTCATTATCACGAATTACTTTCACACCCTCGTCATAGTCACGCTCTCGACAAAAGACCCTTGCCATCCCCTGACAATCTGTCTAAGACAAGACTGATTCAACACATTGTCAGTTAAACCGTGTCAAAGTAAGGATTATATGTACGAATTCTAATAAGATATCACTCAGTGTTATTAAAACATATGTTATGTTTTTATGTGAAAATCTCGGATTATCGAATACCCGAGTATTCGAATTATTCGTACATTTTGCACCAACTCTAATATTTTAAAACTTATTCGATCAGAATAATTTAATGGTTTGAGTTTTATTTTATAATAAATCGTATATTCTCATGAATCATCAGCATTACTAAATATCTACAACTGTTTTTTTTATTAGTATGTCTATCCGAGTATAGAAAACTCTATTTGTAAGGTACCTCAGATTTATGATTTGAAAAACGTCTCGAGTCATCT
Organism: Agraylea sexmaculata; assembly: GCA_022606485.1. NCBI lineage: Eukaryota > Metazoa > Arthropoda > Insecta > Trichoptera > Hydroptilidae > Agraylea > Agraylea sexmaculata. The sequence goes on along the minus strand of JAGTTH010004023.1, from coordinate 9,656 downwards.
TTAGACCTTGTTATTTAAACTTGTTTTGAAGTAGCAATCTATATATTTTTTAATATAAATATAATAATATATATTTTTAATAAAAATCTACAATTATAATACTTAACCATATATTTGGAAATATAATTTTATAGCTTGATAAAAATAAGGCCGACTTGAAATATATCAGAAAGGATTTTTTCCACAGTAGGAATTATAAAACCTGATTTAAGAAGAACACTTAAAAAGGAAACTAACTCTTAATGTATTATTATTTTTAAATTAACAAAACTAAGTCTTGCATTTTTTTAAATTTAAAACAAATGCTATTTTAGTAGATTTAGTTTGATTAATCTGATATATTGGAGTATTCAAATATTTTATAATCTTATTATTTGACACTCGAGTAATATAAAATAATTTATAGTATGAATAGTTGGAAACTCTACTCGAAATAAAAATTCCACTTATGGTTATTGTAAAATTTTCCATACATATCTCAAATAACAGTAGGAAGCGACAAATTTCAGAATACACTACAGAATGTACTTTCAGAATACAATTATATGTAATATTCTAAAATAAAATAATATTTTTTATATTTTGTATTACTGACCGCAAATGATTGTGATTTACGTAATCGTAACATGATATTAAAATATATAATATCGATGTTGCAGTGTGACCAATTTTCACCATAGGTGAGTAATAAGCATGTCTGTAGTTTAAACAAAGAGTATAACATATTGAAATTTTTAAATAAAGGATAGTGTTCCCTATAAGTATATGCGCGTCCACGTCCTTCGGGATTTCAAGACATTAGAAGTTTCCAGAAGTTGGAATCAGGAATGCACGAAGCCGTCCTCATGAATATTGATCGTTTGGTATTTTTCTCTTAGGGAATCTTGCGATTTCCGATCTGGCATTATTTGACTGCTCGCTATTTACTCTTGCGCTTCTTGAATGCAAATGCCGCAAAAGCAGATCGTATTAAACTCGTTCAGATTAAACGAAAATCTCTTATGCGGTCATATAAGTAAAGCCAATCTCTACAAATGCCACCCTCAAGTATTATGTTAAGTCACTTAAGAAGACATTCAAACCAATTAATAGCATACTTTTCTTTTATTTTTATTCTATCATCATTTTGGGGATTGCGTTGCCTTCATTACTTTATAACAATCCTGTAAGGTTATCCCAATAGTTAAGTGAAATTTGTCCGATTGAGTATTTTGTGTCAAAAATATCAAATTAGATTTAAATACTTAAATAATTAAAATATTAATTTTGCATAAACTTATAAACATACATACATATATACGTGTATTTGATACACTTTAATGCCTTTTTCGTGATAATATTACACATATTAGGATTTTTTATTTCATACTCATAATCAATAATATACATATTACTATATTCGCATGAATAATACATAATATATTTTAGGGGATTGGCCAAAACAATAAAGTTAATAATTAACTAGAAATATCTTTCAGATAGTGACAGATAAAAGTTAACGATGAACATATTTCATAGGTATGAATAAAACGACATGGTCATTGATTTTTTTTTCAAATTGTAGAGGTTTTTTTATTAAACATGAGAAGACAGTTCTCTGGATCTATTCACATAAATAAAAGTGTATGATTAAATCTTTTCTTATTATAACTACAGGTTTTTACAAAATATAGAATAAAAGAATGTGTGTATGATAAAGGTAAAGTATATAAAGTTAAAGTCAAATTTTAAGGCAACTTATAAGGATATTATTGTTGTATGTAATGATTTATGTATCACGTCAATGAGTTTTAAAAAGTTTTGTCAAAATACCGAATGTCTCATTTCCATGATTAAAATTCAATCTTATCACTTGAGAAGTGGACCTTTTTCAATTATTTATTCGCTCTAAACGTTTTTTGATGTAATCTAGACGGTTAAGTATTTGCCGATGGTTCGACACATTCAATTTTAATGAATCATTCGCATATTTGAAGGGTCACTCGTTGATATATGTATGGGGTGAAATAGGTTCGTATCCCTGTGAGTGCAAACAATGAACTGCCCTCGTCGTTGGCGATTAAAAATATCCACAATTTAATTATGGCACATTTGATGTGTTACAGCCACCTTTGGGATTTGCAACCCTCATTAAAATGATTGAAAGAGAGCGTCGAAATTGTGCGACCGTTGATAGGTCATTTTTAATAATATAAGCCTACTACGAAATATGACGATGTCAGATGAAAATATTTGATAATTTATTACCAGAATCAATCATATAACTTTAAATTATATTGTGGACAAATTAGTTTACTATTTTAATAAAATTATAAATAACTCTACCTATTCATGAAATGACAGAGAAAAACGATAATTAATAAAAATATTTAAAAAAAATAAATACGATAAAGATAAAATCCATAAGCTATATGGTAACATAATAAAGAGTAGATAAAATATTATTATGTTTCCTTTACATTTCAACAATACAAAACTTACACGCATAAGCTAAGCCTGTATTCCAAATTATTATAATAAGTGCAATCTTTGTAAATGGATGTAATATTCTCAAACCTCATCATAACCCAAGCCATCTCGTCAGACTTTAACATTCAAATGATATTACTAAAGGGGAAAAGTAATAGTTCATTAAGGCTCATTTTGGCCTTAGGAACATAATGACTTTGCAATGATAGCTTAGGAATTCGACGATCGCATAATTCCGAATCGTTTCGCGTGTGTTTGACTGCGGACACTGTTTTGCATACAAAATGGGTGAAAGGGGGTGGTAAAGGGTTGGAAATCCCCACACCATAGCGACCCCATCACCACACAGAGGGAGGGATGGTATAAAAACAATAATTAAAGAAGATTTTAAATGCTCGCGGGTATTACAGAGTCCGCTATTAACAGATTCGGGCCCTCATCAAAATCGCTACGATAATACGATTTTGTTATTCTTACACTTTGAGAAAATAACCTGAAATATGAAACAAATTTTCTTGTGTTTTTCTTCCATTTGAACAATTTAGAAATTCATCAATCGGCCGTTTGAAAATAAATTTGCCCACCGCGTGTGTTTTTATTCGTTCTCTAGAGAGTGAATTTTAAAATAATAATCATCACATAGAAAAAACACATACCTATAATATTATAAAAAGTATAGAGTTAATAAACATCTGTTAATTGTGTATTTTAATAAATTCTTCTTAGTGATCTTATTCATTTTAATTAAAGCTAAATAATATTTAATTGAATTAACGATTAAATCCAACTTACTAAATAAAAAATATACCAGCAATTCAAGGGACAGTTGATAGAATTGTTAGGGATTTAAGTAAATTTAAATGAATGTTCAAAAAACCATAGGTAGATTGCAATATAGAAGAGGATTATCTTTATATAAAAATATTAATAAATAATCAAGTCATTTTTACATCATAAAATATATATAATATATATATATATATATATATATATATATATATATATATATATATATATATATATATATATATATATATATATATATATTTAGTTGTATTATTAACGTAAACCTTTCATAGTATTGATAATCAATATTTTAAATACTGTCAAAATTCACATCAATTATCCAAACAATCCCCTGGTAAATAACAAGTATGGGGAAATCGTTTTGTGTTATTTTGAAAATTGAGTACACAGAATGAAATAAGATAAGCCTATTGCAAATCTTCTTTCGCTACTATGAACACGTTTCCACGAACATTCCGGATGCCATCCGTCCGGATTCAAATGTGCTCCCCATAAAGACGTGATAAATAAGAGAAATAATCAGAGCATAGTAATTTTATTACTCTTGTACACACACAGTATAAATAAATACAGAAAAGGGGTTGCACAAATAATATACAGCCGTTAAATCCGACAGCAACTAAGTAAAATAAACAGCGATGCGAGCACGAATTGTTATCATGGCGCAAATTGGGGGTTTTGAGTTTCCAATATTTGACCGCTAATATTGTTGCTTCAATACAGGTGATTCGTTTATTGAGATAATTTATGAACTTCCCATACTGATTTAACGCATTTATGTAGGGTAATTTTCAATTAAAGAATAATTTGAGATCTAAATTAAAAAGCATTATAATATCCAATCTCCAATGAATTCCCGATTCGATGAAGCATTGCCGCATTTCACCATCGATATCTCAATATTTGCTATATCTTCATAGCGTAGCTCAATTGAAGTAGGCTTCGATTATCCACAGACATAAATAAAGCAAACAAAGTGTTTTTATCAATTTTTCAGTGAGCTCCGTCAAGCGTTAAGCCTCCTCCGCCAACATAGAGTTGCAAGGGGAGACCCCCATACATACATATAGGGAAACCCCTAGCTTCACGATCGATGCTTATGGCACATAAATTAAGGAATTCAACGTGAAATTCATACATTCGTAACAAGGGAAATCTTCGGGGGCAAGGCGCAAATTTATTCATAGGGGAGGGATTACGTCGCGATTCGCCCATATTTTTACTAAAGCAACCTTTTAATTATCATATCCGGGGTGGAATCTTTACCGGAAAAAGGAGATTAAATATTAGATGCATTGAAAACGAAATATACCAGTGATCTCTTTTTACTACCCTTATGAACCTTTCAAAATTTACCCCGTGGATTAATTAGGGCAACGCAGTTTCATGTAAAATATGTACCTGTATACGTATTATTTGTGTATTTTTAATATAATAAAAATATTTTTAGTCAAATAAATATACCGCTTAAAAAACACTTAAACCAATACAACAAATTTGAGTAGTCGAAATCGAATTTATTACTATCTACCTATTTAGTTATTTTTGTATAGATTATTTTATAGATAACTTATAATATGTATATGCATTTTACAATAGTTATTCCTAAAATATTTTGCCAAGTTAGATCTTTGACGATTGGTTCAAAATAGGATAAAGAGCACTGTTTTGAACGTAGGTTGAAATTCTTAGAATAGACAGAAGCAAGCTGGCAGATATTATTTGAATCAAAACAAACATTGTACTTGTGGCGTAGTCGTAGTTGCTTGCTACGCCGGAAACAGTCGTAGTCATGTAGCGACTTCCTCTTCGTAGAGTCCTTTGTCTGAGCTGCTTATCGAAACTTGCAAAAATAAACAAGAACGATCGTTTATGTATTTATAAATGATTTATTTGAATCATGCATTGTTCAATCATGTTGTGATAATCATGCGAATTGTACAAACTACTTGATATTCGATATTTGAAGAATACAATTGAAGATTCGAATGGATTATTGTCACATTTTTTAAAAGAAATTTTATAACATATATATCATAATCAGTATAACCGAAACTAAAGTATTTATTAAAAACTATTAACCATATTTATCTCTATTTTTTAAAAGAAACCAATTAATTTGATGAAAGTTACTGATTAAATGCCTATTTCTTGGGAATTGAAGCATTCTTTTTAAAATAAAAAAAACACATAAAATCAGGGTTACGTTAGAATTTAACTTTAATTTTTTTTTATCTACTCATATGTATTCCTAGTTAGATAGACTACTCGATAGATTACATATTATATGCTAATCATTTCCTTGAAATATTTCAACGTAGACTTATTCAATAAATATTGAATAATTCAAAATATAACTAAGCGTAGCCAACTAGATCTGAAGGACTTTTTGCTGTGAGATGGCCTGGGAAACCACATTTGCTATATTCTCCCACAAAAGACACAGTGGCCAACCCCTTAAAAAGGGGTTTCTGTCAATAGGGAAGGTGTTACGGAACCTATTTTATATTTTTCGAAGTAAAATTTGATGATTATTGTCTAAATTTAATAAGACAATTGAAAATTTTGTTGTACGTTTGAATGTTTAATTACCAAATAGAATAATTAAGCATTATATATTTTTTTAAATTTAATGATGAATTGATGATAGTTGATTTCTTGGTGGAATTCCATAATATAAAAAAATATGTTTGTGATTAACACTGTAATTTTATTAGTCTTAGTACTTTGGACTACTGACGTGTAGTCATCTATAGAGTCTGACTCTCTTGACTGAAGTTCTTCTACGTCAGAGTTAAGGCTTCTTAGCAATACTATGTATATTATAATGAATACCTACTTGAGATATTTTATCATCAAATTTTTCATGGTCTTAAAATCTCTTTTCCCTCTAAATTGTACACCATATTGTATTGGATAGGTACATAAAATATTATTGTAGCCACATATTATGGTCACGATGGTAAAATATAGTTTGCTTAGTGCTTCACGTTTCGTTCATATTTCAACGATGCAAACGTGTGTATGGCGAAACATATCCCATATGAGTTTTCATACATCTAATATTCCACTACTAGAACCATATAAAGTCTTTATTTTGCACACATTTCCTACCTTATGATCACTTTGAAAGCGGTCTTTCTTTTAATCCTCGTTCTCCGCAATGCTTTCACCCTTGTCTCGTTATGTTGGTCCGGTATAAACTATGTAATTTATCTGGTAAATAAAAAATATATTATGTAATAATACAAATTATATGTTTAACAAACGTGTTTGTTAACATGAAATATAATTAAAATTTGTTGATCTCTTTGAAAGCTTATCCTTTTGGGAGGCAGTTAAGTACACATAAAGCCTTTCCTGAACAAAATATCTTCTAATAAACATAAACTTTAACGATAATACCTGTAGAGCTTCATCGGGTGCATTATTATGTGTGTTGGATGTACTCAAATGAGTTTTTTTATCGTTATACCCTACACCCTCATCCGTTCGGTCCAAATTAGGGGATGGAATCGTACCATCCGAATAATAAGTTAATTATACTTCATCCTGTGCAATTCGATGTTGTAATAATTTTTGATTAAATCCCTCTAATACAATTAAGTTGTATATGTCACATAACATTATGGTTTGATTTATTTCACGTATGGTGGGACATTATTATAATTTATGTGGTCGCATTAATTTATAATGAAGCATATTGTGGAAATGGATATGGCGAAGTTCCCCCAGCTATGGTCAGAGGAGTATCTGATTTATTTTCACCATGAATCAAAAGGCGATGGATCTGCTCATATCCGTGACTTCTTTATGGCACAACTATCAAATCAAAATCACGTATACTTTGTCGGTCACTATTTATTTGCCAGACGTTGCAAACATTTAAAAAAAAACTTAAGGTATACAACATATATTTTTTTCTTCATTTGTCATCTTAATTGTCCATCACGAAGGCGCTCTGTATTAAATTGTATAATACTCCTTGTACTTTCAAAATAACTGTTATAAAATACGGAATTGATGGCCAAGACGAATGATTCGGAAGTGGTTGGGTAATTTTTAACACGGTGGTTAGTTTGTGGTAATCGAATATAATATTTCAGGGAACTTCGCAGGAAACGAGACATCATTTGGGGACAACGGCTTTTTGTATTCTTGCATAAACACAATATTCCATACAAATTGCATCGATTTATTATTTTCGAATGAAAGACACGATAAGTAACATTATTTAGGTACTTATTTTTGTTAATATAGAGTGTATTCTTGTTTTTATTTATTAATAATTAATCTGTATATGGGTTTTTATTTTTTTCCCATACTTTTTTTCATTTGATCCCTTTCTGCATCAACGTTCATATATGAACATATTTAATAAGGACTCAAAAATATTATAAATATTCTTTTGTCCCTGGTTACATTCTTACGTTTTGTATCTGTTTATCCTAAATCAGTACCAAATTTTTTTATTAATGCCGTAAAAAATACTTAAATTTTACACCTTACTTTTTTTTAAAGTCAAACGAAAAATCATGCAGAAAGGATATAAGGTACCTCCAATATTACACAAAAATGTTATTCTCAAGATACTTATAGTTAAAAATAAATATTTATTCTGTAAACCTAAGTATAATTCATAGGATGTTTTGTATTATTTCAACAATGTAAAAAAAAATCTAATATAACAGTATGTACAGTAATTTAATACAAAGATTCTATTCCAAATACAAAAATGGGTGCTTTATTATTATTAACGTGCTTATGACCAAATATTATTAACGTGATTTGACCCAAGTAAATAAATCTTTTGCACTATATTGCATTAATTTGCGCTATTTTTTTAATTTCAAATTATAAACTATTAAAAAAATTACTTTATTATATTATGAATCTGTTTTTAGTGAGCGTTTTTTAAAAATGACTAAACATTGCTTTAATCCAATTTTTTTTTAAGTTATTCTTAAAATATTGTCGATTAAAAAATGTAATATTTTTATTGAAATTGCATATATTATTTATGTATAGATTACTCTTCAATTCATAGAAATCAAACAAGATTTATTTTTTCTAAAAAAATGTTCTTTTAAGCAATTGTATGAAATAAATCTTATATCTCAAATACGTATATAATGAATGACTCAAGATTACGAGTGGTTTAGAAAGTAAATAATTAGATAGAATATTCAATAAAAACATAGACATACGATGGAATGGATTCAAATGAAGAATATATTGTTAGTAAAAAAAAATAAAAATTCATGATTCCCAATCAAATTATTAATACATATTTTTCAAAACCTTCAATAAAACGAACCAACCAATTTAAAGTAACCTGTTTGTTGTAAATATATTAACATATGAATGGATGTCATTGTGATATTGGAGACAGGGTCGATGATTGAAGGGTGAACGCCTTCTTCAAATCTTATGACGCAAATTCCTTCCTTAAATCTCGAATTTCCCCCTCGCTGAAATTCTTTGTATAAGAGAAATCCGAAAAATATGCTCTGAATTCGAAACAGGCGGTGTACTTCTTGCATTTCATATGTATCTAAGAATCTGACTCCAGGTAAGTCTTTGGCATATCTGGAATCTTTCCCTACGGAGTTTAGTCTCTGACTAAACTTTAAGAAATATTTAGTTAAATTGAATCGCTTAAAATTTTCTAAATCAAACAAAAAAATTCAACTAACTATGATACTAATATCGCAAACTTTAAAAGAGGGTTTAATAAAAGATCAAACAATATTTTTCAAAAGAGTCATCTTCCTCCATACAAATGCTCTCTTTCATTTGATTTTGATCGTCCTTCATTAGAATTGATATTCACCCCTTTATATTAAAAAAAATCCGTGTCCCTACTCACTCCCTGTATTGTAAGAATCCTAATTATGGACTTTTTCATGAACCTCTTAAAAGAGACTTATGAATGTCTTTTTTAGCCCATTCATTCATTTCAATCTATATCAGAGTGATTCATTTATTAATAATACAGTGCATGGAAGTATGTAAGAATTATTATTATATCAGCAATTGATCGATGCCATTGCAGAAGAAGTAAAAGGGTTGTGATATTGCCGAGGGTGAGGGTGGCTTTTCTGGGGATGATAGAACCACCAACTGTGACGGACAGCCAAGCCAGTATGAAAATAACCTACCCTTCTATTTGTTGACCATAAACTAGCATCTTCAGTAATTAATACAAGATCCTTTCATATCCTTCGTAAATATATGTTTATTGAAAATGTATCCGAGCGGCAAATTTGAAATATACACTCGTGTATATTTCTATACTACAATTAGCGAGATTGAAAATTATTATGATGTTGTCTGGAAAGTTATAGAATCTAGATTTGATTTGAAAGTTAAAAAATAAC
>JAGTTH010004021.1:0-13649 GCA_022606485.1 Agraylea sexmaculata | reverse complement strand
TCTTTGTATGTTTGGCCGAAAAAGATAAAATAGCTGAAAACGTACGACCTGAGCTGAAACTACGAGCCAAATCTGCCCGCATCACTGTAAATTGTAAGCGACGTAAATTTTACCCTTTTACCCGTGAAACAGGGTTGCTTGAAAACATTTTACCTTTTCTGTTTTGATACACTGACTTATTCCACAAGTGAAGTCAGAAGGAAAATTAGAAGCATGACCGTGGCATTTACAAGATATGAGTTGGGTTTGATAAAAGGGATTGGTATGTATTTAATCGGAAAAAATCAATTCATATATCCCAAACTGTCAATATTCCATTCAACTAATATATAATTTGAGTATTACAATTTCTTAATTTTATTTAAATTTTAGATAGTTTGAATAATACTAAACATCTAAAGAATTAGACTCAGGTGTACAGAGTTTATAAACCTTTTTACCTATAACTGACATGAGAATTTTAATAAAAAAAATTTAATATGAGAGGTACCGAATATTAAATTAAAAAAAGGATGGGAAAAAATAAAAACCCATATTCAAAAAATATACATATTTATATCAACATAAAAAAAGATCAATTGTTGACAGCTTTCAAGAAACCTTAAATTATATTTTATCTTAATTATTGTCTGATACGACATAAAATTAAAAGGATTCAGACAACAATTAAAAATTAGAGTAGAAAGTTTACATAAATTCCCCAAGTTGATTTCTGGAAAGACAATTTAATTCAACATTTAATAAAAATAATCAATATTATTTGTTTCATTATTGAAAAACGATTTTTTTTTAATCTTCAGTTAACAGTCAATACAATGAGTATCATTTATTCATTTTTATTAATAAAATCAGTATTCATAGGCATTTGTACAAATTGTATAAATTTTACTTAAACCAAGCCGCTTTTTTTAACCTCAGTTATATTTTAAAGCTCGTTTATAGTAATTAAACGATTTTTTTTAATTTATTAAAATATCAGCCCGCAGTATTCTTTTCAAGCCAAATAAGTATTTTTTATCGTAATTAGTTAGGTATGTATACATTTTGAGGTGGTTATATTGGTTCATATAAAAGTATGGGGAAATTCGAAGGGAAAAAGTCATATTAGGTTTGTCGACAGCATATTGTCAACCCTCAAAATAGATAATATCACTTTGAGTGAGGGTTTCAGAGGACAGGCATAACAAAAAAGCAGAATAAAGTATAGGTTAGGTTAGTAGTATAACCGCTATAAAGTGTTCAAGGCACATCTTTCACAAGATCCCTAGACGCTGTTCTTCAATATGCCATAACACTCGACTGTCGACAAGATTCAACAAATAAAATACTACTCCATATCACTAAACAATACCACTATACCTCAATCAAATCAAACAAGGATCTTTTATTTATATCATACATAATGTTACATGAAGATTTCCAATGCAAAATCTACTTTTAAATGCTCATTACACTCTCACTCAAAATTTAAAAGACACTCTACCTGTGAAAACATTATTATTAAGTAATCAAATATTTATTTAAATTTAATCGCTTAATGTAAAAGTAGCGATGGTCGTTTAATTTATAAATCAGTCAAGTGCAAGCTTGTTAACAAAATACCAGTAAAATACCGATAGTAAATAGTATAGTACCAATTAATACCAATTTTAAAATAGTTTAACAAAAAACAACAGATGAATACTTTCACAAGAAAAAATATCAATCTACTAAATATTTTTTTCAGTTTTCTTGGCAGTTTTCTTCAATTTACTCAACAATAGCTTAATTCGTTTCTGAAACAAACGATTCATTTGATCATCGAGTTATATTTTAAAAGTGTAATTTTTTTTTAAATATTTAATTTAAATAATAATTAGTTCTGGAAATGTGGCGAGGGATTACCAATAAATTTATTTTGATGTTTATGCATATCGACGGGCTCGACTAAGAGTAATATGACTCGGGATATTACCTTTTTAACTTTTTCTCATTTTATTATTTAATTAATTATTGCGCATATTCTGACAAAAATTCACGATTCTAGTGCTTAAATTGAGAAAGATAGGTTTTTTCTTATAGGGTACGTTTCGAGTTATCGCCCACGGGAGAAAAAATTTGACGCTCGAGTAATACGAACGGAGACATCGCCTTCTTAGTCGTTCATTTGCTAAACACTATAGGCGATATCTTCAGGTAGCTTAGTCTTCATTGCGCACACCGACACCATATACGTGTGAACAATCATGTGTGTATTAGTAACCAATAAGACACGGCTATGACTCCCCACCACCATCACTATCAGTCCCTTTCTTCCTGCCTTATAATACTCATACAATACTCACCAACATTTCAAAAAAGATTCAAACATTTCAGGGATGCCGCAATACTTCTTATTATTCACGATCACTTGTTTAAACTCTACTTTACTAAAAATAATTTCATTTTTAATAATAATTTAATATTATTATTTCAAAAAACACATTTTTCAGTGATAATATTAAATAATAAAAGTTATATTTTTTTTTTAAAGTGGTCGAAACAAAGACTCCCTGCTTTGTAATAATATTGTTGGATTATCAACACTTTTGAAACCAAAAACTATAAGTGGTTCTTGGGTGTGTTTTTATCAGCAAAATCAACAGAATGATGAAATACCCTGTTATTTGTATTATATTCAAACAAAACTGCAATTCCAATAAATACGATAATATAAAGTAGTGAGTATTATAAGAAAAGAGTTCCTATGGTCTTATTCAGTGAAGTGGTCAAGTCATATGGCTATTGTATTGTGAACATAATATATTACTAATATCCTAATTTACCGGTTGTATTTTTATTTAAAAACTTGCCACGAAATATGTTCTCACATATGTGAGATGTTTAAAAAACTTTTTTTTTCATTTAATAACTATTATTCTCTATTATTATTAAAATAGGGTTTTTTGACATAACAAGCTGAAAATTTGTAGAAACAGTAATTTTTTTTCAATAAATCACACAGAGGCTTCGAAGTTTATTATTAGCTGCAACTAAACAAGCGGATGACAATAAATACTATCGTCATTTTAAATTATCAATATTTATTTCATTTACTGATTATTTCAATTAAATAACCATTCTTAGAATTCATACATTTATTCATTCTACCACTTAATACCTCGGACATCGTTCAAGTGGTTTGGTAAAAACACTTTATTTAATTGACTTTATAAAAAACACTTTATTTAATAATTAAATTGAACTGATATTTCTGTTTCATTGATTTTTTAAAATCCAAAAACCCTCAAGTACCTGATATTTTTCAAGGGCTTATTCACTCTTATAATTATTGTGTGATATTTTTCAAAAAGTTTCAGTATTCTTTAGACTTTCAACGCCATTAACATTATTTTTTGTCTATTTCTATAAGATGAGACGACGCGACGGTAATACAACTTTAAATATTTGAGATTTGTGTTTTATTTGTGAGAAGTCACTATTGAATAGTGATTTTGTTAATTAAGTGTGTGGTTTGAAAACTTTAAAGACTTCTATAAAATGAATAGCGGAAATTTTCCGATTAATATCAGTCAGTGCGCCTCGTAAAAATAGCAGCGGTGACAAAAAAAAGGAAAATTATCGACACAAGGTCAGTAACGCAAGTAATCTAGAATTTAAAGACAATATCATAAAAATAGTAGAGAAACGAAAGTATTAAAAAATTTTGGAATCGACCACTAGTAACTATAATCATAAATAATATAATCATTTACCCAATTGATGAAGGAGATTAATAATCAAGTATATTACGTATATGAGAGATGTAATGTATGAACTAATTAAAAATACAAATTATTAATTGTAAATGATTTTATAACTGTATACTTGGTATTATTGAGTGAGTATTACAGGTATCATATCGGCTATAGCGAGGATAGACACTTATAATGATAAAAAGATAGGAAGAGCTAATAAAATTATGTCACATGCGATTCAATATTAATGTATGAGAAAAAGTATACTAATAAAACCATTTTTCAACAGAGTGAATGAATATCTTTACCATTTGTCTTTATTTGAATTGCTTTTTGAGAAAAAGCATTATATTTTGTTATCTGTATTATATTCAAACAAAACTGCAATTCCTATAAATACTATAGAGTGTGGTCATATTAAGTGAAGTGGTCAAGGAATGAATACTTAAAATAATATCAGTTGGGAAACCTAGTCACTTGAGATATTTAAATACTTACCGGTTGTATTTGTGTATGTTTATTTTATTTTTATTGAAGGTAGTAGTGGTGTGAGTAATGTGCGAGTGTCTCGTAATGAGGCAGGTAAAGTAGTGATATCGGCTAGTAGTAGTAGTAGGTATAGTAGTATAATAGATATTGTGGGTGTGTGCGTGTCGGTGTAGTAGTGTGTGTGGGGGAGCTAGGATGAGAGTGTGTGAGTGTGATGCATAGTAGTGTGTGTGTGACTTATCATCTCCAAGTATTTCAAGAAGGACATTGAAGACAGCGATAACTCCGTGTATCGCCTTCCCGTGCGCTTCCCCTCCGCAAATCTTCCCTACAAGAACAATTTTTAGCTTGCCCCCTTTTAAATATTGCATTATAACCTATTTAAAAAATACTCGTATGTTGGTAACACAATGGGGCACGTTTTTCCGAAAAAAAGTGAAACGATATAACATTTGAATAAAGAGATATTAAATAAAAACCTTAAAAAAACGGTTTTTCGGCCGTCCTGTAAAGTTGTGTTTTTCGACTCATCGCCGTCTTAGCGGAGCCCGTCGATATATGTATATAGGTTTTGTGTTACCAACTCATCATTTTAATATTTATATATATATATATATATATATATATATATATATATATATATATATATATATATATATATATATATAACATATTGAGAATTTTATAATGGCCATTGAGACTGGAAAAATATTAATAAAACACCAATAAATCGTCTCGATTAATCGCCTATCCTCTATAACTGCACTAGAATTAATTTAAATAAATGCATATAAATCAAACCAAATAACAATATAAATATATAAAATATAGAATTGTTGATTTACCAATTTACTTATATAGACAGAAGTGTCATGCGTATTGTTTTCATACATTGGAACATGGTCGTAACTACCACATGCGCATATTATACATATACATCACACATATTTCATCCAAAATGATCATGTAAATTGTTTACAAAGTGACATTATTTGTCATTGTATATTTCAAGCAACTTGTAATGAGGCACTTTACCATATTAAGTGAAAGACGGTGTAATGTTATTAGAATGATCGACAAGTGACAGATAAACAGTACGAGTGGTAGAAGCAGCAAATTCACCTTGTTCTTCTATGTTTTTGACGTATTTTAAAGTATTGTTGAGACTGCTATATTATATAAGCTCGTTGAGAATTCCATATTAAAGATATTATTTATAGTAATTTCCACAATATTTTATTTTTATTAGTCTTGAAGTTACATATCTTCAGAGATAATATAAATATTGTGGATATTACTATTATAATATATATATACAATTTCTTCATTTAAAGTAATTTTGGTTTGAAAATATGAAACACATAAATAGGATTTTTTTGCTAAAAAATAATTTATATAACAGGTGTATTAATTTAAACTGTTTTTTAGTGTCGAAGAACATGATGAAGTCAACGAAGAAAAATTAGTGGTCAATGAAGAAGAAGAGGACAACGAGGATGATGATATTGATGATAAATCAATGGAAAGACCAACGCCTTCACCAAGTTGTAAAATGTTCAGTAAGGAAGACAAACTCTCTGAAATCATCAACGAACTGAGTGAAATGAGCCTTTTTGAATTTCATGAAGTAAGTATTTAAAACCATATACACATATTCGCATCGTGGAGCATATATTAAAAAGTTCTGCGAGGGCGTGAAAATGAAATGATTTATTTGTTATTTCATTCGTGATGCTTTCAGGCTTTCAATTTGTTTGACCTGAACAACGATGGAGTCATTAGTCATGCTGATTTGAAGAATACCTTTGTTAGTTTGGGCGAAAAGCCCACCGATGAAGAGATTACTCGTATGCTGAGTGAAGTGAGAATATTCAATTATTTAATACAGGATTAATAATCTGTTTTTGTGTGTGTGCTGTCAGTTAGGTTGATTATAAAAAAATATCATAACCTAAATTAATCTTACTATTTAATATTAGTAAAATGCATATAAAGGCACACCGATTGCACTTTTATTATTTCGTCGGCTTTCTTTGCATATTTTGACTTTGCAAGTCCATTTTGTACAAATTTTAAACAACTATATATATATATATATATATATATATATATTGGACTTTGAATTAGTTAAAATAATTATATAAGTATTATGGTTAGGGTTCCGAATATTTTCCGAATATCATTATTTTTATATAAGAAACATATATTCAGTAAAAAATTAAAACACCATTTTTTTATAATAATACAGCAAATTTCTATCCATATATTAACTATCATTTGTCCGAGATACGGGAAATTGATTTCAATTCCGGGATAATCCCTGGCAATACTAAAAAAATACAATAAAAAATACAATAAAAACACGTATAAATGTAAAATATTTTCATCAGAAAGAATTGTACATAATTGTATATAATATATATATATATATATATATATATATATATATATATATATATATACTCACTATATATATATATAAAATGCTATTTAACATTTCTTTTTTACGACTTACATTTATTGGAGTTATGTTTATTTCTGATACATATTTGCTAAATAATAATTTACCCAATTTTTTCGACTATTTCCAATATTTTCCATAAGATGACATTAAAATAAAATATTTTTGAGCTATGCAGTCTGAAAAGAAAGCCGACGATTTGCTTAATGTAGAGTGTAGTCTCGATAATCCGACACTTTTTTTTAATAATAGTTTTTTCTGGTCTCGATATCAAAGAAGTACTACCAAGCTCTAGTCGGCCAGCTCTATTTGTATACGCACCAATACTATTCAGTTCTACTACGACTCATTACACTATTATAATACTATTCCAATACATTTTTTATTGTATCGATTTAAGTGCGTCTGGCAGTGCTTAAACCCCCTCCCACACTACGTCAATATTGAAAAAATATATAACGTAAAATGTAAACCCCTTCCACTTAATTATGTAATAACCATTACCCTAAAATATTTTCATTTAATTTAAGTGTACCCTATGTAATATAAAATAGGTCACAATAGTGTTTTTCTCCTTAATCCGGACATTTTCACTAATTGCGATCATATATGTGTCGGATTATCGAGACAACACTGTATAGTCGATAATTAGTATAGTGTTACACGTTTTATTATTATTTCACATGATATATTGTTGGCAGGCACCCAAGCCCTTGGACATGGAAGGCTTTATAAAACTGATGGCTTGTCGGACTTTACAGTTTGATTCGGAAGCAATAATGACTGCAGCTATTTCCAAATGGGATCCTGAAAATACAGGACTCGTGTCTCTGGCCAAGTAATAATTATTAACCCGATATAATATTATTATAATACAGTTTCCAAGTTCATTGGATTGAGAAGAACATAAGTTGTATTAAGATTGCATTTTAATGTGTCAGTTTGCACGTGCGGCAAACTTTTAGCCAATATAACTTAGAGCTTATCTTGTATACCCACAAATATATATATATATATATATATATATATATATATTTATATATATATATATATATATATCACATATATATATATATATATATATATATATATATAACCTATATATATCCTTTAAAGGATATATATATATATATATCCTTTAATAGTCCGTGTACATTATCCCATATTGAAATTATGTAACAGTAAAACAGTTGATGCGTTAAAAACGGTACAGTGATAATTCACCACATAAACCAATTATTATTGGTGAAGTACTTAGTTGAAAATTAATTCAATCGATACAAACATTTTTATAGAGCAAGTGTCAAAATGAAAATGTGTAAGGGTGAATGGATGTGATTTGGTTAGGTTTTTTTTTGATGGCAAAAACCGTCCCCCTTTAACTATTCTCATAGAAAAAAACTTTAATTCCACATAAGCATTTGATAGAAATCATATATTTAATGAATATTTTTTTAATTGAATAGGACGACAAATTTATTAGTTAATTGGTTGTTAACTTTTATTAAATTACGAGTAAGTATTTTAATTAAATTACGAGCGTAGTACTCCAGAAGATAAAAAAGACAAATACTAAATCACGGGTTTAAATTCTGTTATAACGACTGTGAGATCGGGAATAATATTAATAAAATCCCGATCGATTGTTTTGTTCCAGTTTTACTCTGATTCCCTGGACTGTAAGATAAATAAATACTGAGGCGATTGTAGATAACAGACAAGTATATATGAAAAAAAAATGATTTAACACAATTGCATAAAAAAAACAAATAACACGTAAAACACATAACAATTGTGTCAGATTGCCACACAATTGCTACCAAATTTAGTTTTTAATTATTTTTAAAAATATTAATTATAATGATTTTTTTCAAATAGTTTACATAATATCAGGTAGAATTTGAAAAAAAATTACCACGTTGTTGTGTTCAAAAAAATTGTAACATCTTCTAAAAAAAAAAAAACGTTTCGAGGCGTATATATTATAAAATAAATATTAATAAATTTAATATGATATAAATATATACGAGCAACCAATGTCGATTGTGTGCTCTGAGAGATTAGTATTAATCCGTTACGGTCCAATATCTATTGGGAGAGTATTCCATATCGCCAATCCCATACTTATTGACTTCATTAATATAGCTTCACTTAATAAAACAGTCATTACAATAATAATAATAAACTACGCCATAGACTAACCGCTGGTTATATTCAATAAAACTGATTTGTCTTATGTATATAATGTTATGGGGGAAATATTGGGATATGTTCATAAAACAGCGAGCGCCCGTGGCTAGGCAATCAGATTAACACGAATTCAATTTATGTTGTGAAATGAATCAAATTTTCTTTCAGACTGGAACATGAGCTGATGAGTCATGGAGATTGTTTTACCGAGGACGAGGTGAAGAATGCCCTGGAGCACTCACCCGTCACCATGATGAGGGGGAGGACCATGGTGCAGTATCAGCCACTTTGTCAAGCTATTTGTGGTGTCAGGAGAACGTAGTTAAATGCTTTAAATAAATAGTGCTTATATAAGCCATCAACAATAAACGTTAGACAATTTAAACGTGTTTATTTTTAACTGTCAAGCCTAAAAGAGGACAACCCTCCAATAAGGACGCTTATTGACATTGTCTTAAAATACAACTTCATTGTGTCTAGAATTGTATCCTAAACAAACATGACATTAAAGTGCTTTTCGGATTCGGCAATTGCGACTAGAATGAAATTTTCACGTTCTCGTTGAACGAGCGATAATAATTAAGGGTTGGTATGTGCCGGAGCTAATTCGACTTTAATATGGAAATTTCTGTAGTGTTATGGTATGTGTAATCAGATATAATTGAAGAAGAGCCCCGCTGATTGATGGTATGGTTATTAAAGTTTGAGGATGGAGGATAAAAGAGAAATGAAGAACGAAATTAAATTTAAACGGAGCCAATATCTCGAGGGTGTTATTATTGGTTTGAAGACAATAAGCTCCAACAAAATACTCCCGAAAGACTTCACTCATATTTTAATTAAATTGTTATTATTAAGCCAGTGTGTAATCATTTTACTCCAATAATCCCCATAGGGAGATAAAATACTTTGCTTTGGCTGGACTTTTAATCAGGGAGAATATGTAAGAAACAATTTTTTGTTGTTTTATTATCAATTGATACTTTGTTTGACGTGTAAGTTACCTACATTTTTATCATGGAAAAACAATGAATTCAAATTAACATGAATTTATTTCAAAAATAAAATAAACAAATGAAGGTTAAATATTTTTTGCCATACTCTACCTCTCTTTAAACAATTCTTACTGATTACATGTTCACTCTGTATATATGTAAGTATTTTTTACCTACTTCTATTGGCTCAATGGTTCATATAAAACAAATTCCTTGATAAACAAACAGTTTGTTTATATAGAAGTATAAAATCGTCATTAAAACGGCCCTAATAAATCTAAATAAAAAATATAAATCAACCAGTCTGTACAAATTAATAACCACTCCCCTCTGGGAATATCATTGCAATGATTAAAATCCCTTGAATATTCGACAGATTCTTTTTCTCTTAAATATTAGAGGAATAATCACAGAGGAATTATTCGGTGTTTGATGTAATGTAATTTTAATATTAACAATGTAATTAATACCATCATGTTTGGCCATTGTAGTACAAACTGTCAAAGGAGATTGTTTAACAAGCACTTCATAAAAGCCAAAGCATTATTAGTGTATTTTGTTGAATTAATATGTTTGTAAATAAAGAGAATATAACAGATGAGGCAATTTTAAATTGTTGTAAATAAATATTACTCGTTCCTGTGGCGTATATTCATCCATTATAAAATTGGGACGTTTATATAACATAATTTTTAAAGCGAAATTGATCCAAACGTCACAATAAAATAAGATATTTTTTGGGGAAAACCAAGCCAATAAAATAAAAAATTTAATGTAAAATATACTCACTCCATGTGGCTTTTGTAGACATCGAAGTCCTGGAAGGTGAGCTCGACAATATGATCCTGAGGGGCGATAAAGGTGTACAGTAGACAAGGTGTGGGTCTTGGATAAGGCCTTGGATAGTCTGGACTGTTGAATGTCCCTCTTTCCTTGCCGAAGGTACTGGAGAACATAATGCACTCGCATCCTGAAACAAATTAATTATTTATTAAAATGCAGTGAAAACTTTAAATGAATCGAGGCTCATTGCGAATTCGACTCGGGTCACTTTAAAGGAATTCACTAACTTCTTTCACAGAACGACTATAAAAATTAAGTGAGTGGATGCAGCGAACTAATACCACTCCACTATTTACTACTGCCTCCTTCAAATAAAACCTTATTTATGTACACCATTTCAAAGGAGTCTAATTATCTTCAGAAAGCGTGCAAAATAATAAACGTGATACTTGATCCTATTACAGTTGAATTAACTATTAAAAAGCTAAGGATTGTGAATATATATATATATATATATATATATATATATATATATATATATATATATATATATATATATATATATATATATATATATATATATAATATATATGTAATGTGTGTGTTAATATCGTAAGTGCAAAAAAAAATCTGTGTGCTCTTAAGTCTTTATGGAGCTGAGCCACATATTGCATGTATGAAATGTATAAAACGTCAAAAAATGTTGATTTTCAGTCATTATTTAACCTATAAAGTGGGACTTTTTCGAAATAGTAAAATAGTCCTATTTGACCGGCAACTAATGAAGATTCATCTATTATTTCAACATTATCTATTATAACACATTTCATGTCTCCGTCAATAGAAGGTAGTTAATCGTAAACTGTTAAAATTTATAAAAATAATATTCACGGAGTGACGTATGGAGCTCGAGGTTGCCAGATGGAAAAATAGTTAAAATATTATACATGATTCTAAGGCCGGCATTTATTAAGCTACTATAAAAATACTAAGCATGAAAAACACCAACCAATTTTTTCCGTTATTTAATGTTCTTTTTAATAAAAAATACCGTGACTCCTTATTGGCGGAAGTCCCAGAGGTCGTTTTATTCATCAACGATCTTAATTTTTCACACATATTTCGTTACGATATCATCAATTGAGAGCTTGGGTGGAATACAGGCGGATAACAGAATACGCCCTTGTTTTTTTTTCAATCAACTCGAAATTCTCGATCAATTTATGTAAAATAATTTTCATCATACAAAAGATAGAAAGCTTTACTCGATTATCTCGAAACTATACGCCCTTATTCCATCCAGCCCCTGAATTACCTACAGTTGTTTGTTGAATATAATTTCAACAAACTTCAAAAATTTAACTTTTGTGAAGAATTGAATAAAAGGATAAAAGATTATTAATGTGTTATATTTATATTCATTTGCAAAAATTTATTTTTAGTCCTTTATTAGATTTTTTAAACTAAATAATTTTTTTAAGGATTACTTTGATTTCAGTAGAAGTCTTGTCAAATATTATTTACATTTTTAATTTGGTCAAATGATTTTTTATTATTTCAATCAATAATTACTTAAAATTATGACAAATTTAAACAAGTAACTATCTGAGCACATTATAAATATATTTTAATTGCAATCAAATTACCAATTAGTATTAAAATCTTGCGATAAATGTTGAAAAAACGCGGCCACCGGTTACAAATTATGTATGGAGTAATTCTGAAGTCAAATAATTGCAACTTTGATTGGGGATTGAATAAACATATAAAATTTATATTTACATTTTTTTGCAAATATACGTATGTATATCTTCTTTTAGTCCTTTTTATAAGGATTTTTTGAACTAAATCAAGTTGTTTAGGAATACTTTGATATCAGTAGAAGTCTTCTCGAATATTATTTTCATTTTTAATTCGGTCAAAGGATTTTTTAATTTGAAATTGTATACATCAGTTTTTTCATACAGTGGATTTTTTTATTAGAGTATATTTTTGAATGGACCTCATCAATCATCTAAAGTAAATTATTGATTAGATTAGAATATACGAGGGCACATTTGTAAGGGATTGTAATTCTCTGAAAAGGCTGTATGTATAAATGTAACAAGCAGCTCAAGAATAAATTATTCAAATACGTTACCGAATAATGACTCAGGCTTTGAACCCTTCTTTTACATTATGCCGGCTTTTCCCACGCAATCTGCCAGAATCAATATGCTTTTTTACTGTTTTGTTTTAATTGTGTACAGGATTGTATTCTGTGAAATTGTCATTCGCCGTTGGCGTGTAAAAGCTGCTTAAATATTTGTACTTCAATTTCTTCCGTCCTCCACTATTACAACTACAATGTGCCATTTTCATCTAAACAAAGTACCAGTCATAATAGAAAATGAAACTGGAACACGGATGGTGATAATAAAAGGTGGCAAAAAAAATCTGACAGTAATAACTATATATACAATATTATTTATTTAAATCCAATGTTTTTTTAAACAGAAGAATGAATTTTTGAGATAATTTGAGGTCATAATAAAATGTAAGAAAGACATTATTAAATTAGGCAATCTACTTATATAAGATCGGATTCTTATAAAATTAAAATTAAACTATCCAATGAAAAGTGCCCTATAAAAACTAAAATAATAAAAAATACACAAAGGGTAAAAAGCGACAGCTCAATTATTTGTAAGAATGACAGAATAAATAACGGTATTTTTTTAATTATGACCTGTAAATGAAAAATGAACATATTCTTAAATGTAACAGTTTTTTAATACATCCAAAAATATGTTATAAACATAAAAAAACAAACAAAAATAAATTACAGGTCAAAGAACCACGAAAATTAAGTGAACAGTATTGCCATACGACACTCACATCCTATACTCACTCGTTAATAATAATTGTAGATTATTAAACTGTCATAATAAAATAATTTAGTTATTGATTAATTATTTTTTTGGTCAAATTGGCATTGGGTATATGAATTTACATGCTTTTAAAATATTTGAAGTT